>CM023457.1:37091648-37164446 GCA_013339765.2 Haemaphysalis longicornis | reverse complement strand
TGCTGGATTCCCCTGCCACGTATATGCGCGCCTAGCTCACTGCTTCGTCTGTACACTTTCTTTCTTCGTGGTTTTAACTTCCAATTTTCATTAAATAGTGTTGTTTTTACTTTTTTTTTTCGCTAAGCTCCTTACTTTTATTTCTCTAGTCATCTATTGCTAATTCATTCTAATATTTACATATTTTTTTTCTCTACAAAAAATTACATAATTTCGGTAAAGCGCCTTTTCCTGGCCAATCCCCCTGAGTGGGTATGCGCCATTTCAATGGAACCACTACCATCACCACCTTCTTGGTCGTTAGTCAAAGCGGCGTTGATGATCGTGGGTGAAGTATGTAGGTATAAATCTTTATTGGGCAAGAAATGGCCAGTGGCCGAGGAAAGGATGGAGTTGTTTTGGAGGGGGTTCGGGGCTCCTCTAGCTCCTAAATTTTTCCGGCTACGCATGATTGTTTTGAGAACTTCCACAGGATGACAAACGTCTCCATGGCCACAACTGTGATTTGTGGCTATCGTCCACTCTCCGTATGATGGCACTTGTCAGGGGTGCCGGTCCCGGAATTGGCGGAGGCCCCCTCAGTCCCACAGGGGTGCCGAATGTCCTGCTTGACAGTGGAGTCCTTGCAGTACGGGCAGGGGTATACTGTGGGTCGGTGGTAGTTGCGGAGCCGTAGCATCTTTCTGGGTCATTAGGCGCCGCCACTTTAAAGTAGGAGAGCCACTTGTGCAGCAAATCCTCGGTCAGGGAGGCTCCTGTTCGGACCTGGTGGGTGGGTGACTTAGTAATCCCTCTGGAAGAAAGGGCCTGACTTTGGGGGGCCATGTCCTGTAGATTTTTCCTTCTCCATTTTTTATTGTTTTAAACAAGGTTGGCCGGGTGGCGGCGGCTGGACGGGAACCGTGAGGAGCGTAGAAGTTTTCGGGCTCGCCATCGCGTTAGCCACCTCATTTTCGAGGTTTCCCGCGGGTCCCGGCACCCAGTCGATGTATATCTGGACGTTGCGTTTGCTTTCTATTGCTCTGCACTCTTTTTTAATGGGGTGGCATCACTGAACCATCGACGCTCGGTCCTTGGAGACGTTTGATGATGTCTGTGTTGTCGCACATTATGGCGATTTTTTGTCCTGCCGTCCATTGTGAGCGCGCCGCCTCGGTGCGTACCACGAGTATTGCCATCCACAAGGCATTGAGCTTTAGTTGTGTGCTCTTACACTCGTGGCATTTGTAGTCCCGTGACACTGTGTGCGACCCGAAGGGTGCGACCACTGCAAGGGTTGGCTCCTTGCATCCTCGTTTCTAACAGTGCCCCTGTAAACAGTAGTTGCCTGAAGCTTGGGGTCATTGGGGCTGCGTTCACGAGCCCCCCTTTCCTTCGTGTGGCACTCATTTTTGCGTCTCCGTGGCATGGTGTAGGTCGAGTTAGCGTAACTTATTTAGTGACGCTAGGTCGAGTAACTTAGCGTGTCCTCCCATGTTGGTGTCATAAATGGTAGCGTGAGGCTGAGCGTTAAAGGAGTACTGACACGAAATTTTCGTGTTATGTTTTTTCGCTGCTATGCGTGCCTACCAGCCCACTAATCATAGAATGACACATTAGATGGCCGAGCGCAGCGTAAATATTCATTTACGGCGTCGTTTATTTGTGTCACTTTCGGTTTCGACAAAACGAACGCCGAGCGGCCGCCATGACAGGAGGTATCACGTGACGTCACCATTCTTGCCGTACCGCTGCCGCATGGACGCTCGCGCCCAGACCGGCCGAGGTCGTCACTGTCCCCACGCGCCCGCGCAGCATGACATTAGTCCCAAAACCATGACGTGTACACACGCCAGAGCAGCGCGCGCCAACCGCGGCTTCCTCACGGGAGCCCCGACGTCGGCTGTTTGGGGCAAGTATCAGATGATGTCGTGTCAGCCCGCTCTGGGCTTTCTAGAGCGGGCGAAAATTAAAATGGATTTATAATGTGTTACGCCGAACGTTTGCTGTTGAAATTTGCTGGGAGATATCTCCTGATAAAATGAAAGCATTTTACATAGTTATCTCAGCTTTGAAATTTCGTGTCAGTACTCCTAAGGGCGTTGAAGAGGCATGGCGGGGCGGATCGGACATATTCAAAGGAAAGCGTTTATCTGAACATTGTACAACGCGACTGATCACGCCGGCGGCGGGAACAAAAGAAGAGAACAAACAAGCGAACGCGTCCCAGACCTCGCTTGGGCCTGGAGCTGCGTCAGCATAATGGCACTGAAGATGGCGCTAGTGATTAGCCGGTTAACCTTGGTGGCACATGCCGGCACTCACAGTAGTGGGGGTACCTCGTGACTGACAAATTCATAATCAAGGCGTAACGTGCGCCTGCTAGCGTTGGTTATAGTTCGCTTTGAGGCATTTCCGTCTCTTCTGGCAGTCAGCGTGCCCTCCAAGGAGAGCAGTCGAGCGTCCCTATGTAGGTCCTCAACATTCGCGTGACGTGAAATGATGGATACTTGAACCATATTTTTCGTTAGGCGAAGGGGGACGATGATGACGATGAGCGTGGCTCAACTGAAATGTGGCTGGACCGCAATGATAAAAGTCAAAAGAGCCAGCGATCAAAGTCAACCTCTTAAAAGGTTCACAGTTCAACCATCTTTGTCGTTAGACGAAAGGGCGTCTGAACTTTTAAAATTTCTGTCTTTTCACCTTCTTTTACTTCTTCATCTGTCTTTTCCTTTCTTTTGCTTTTTCGTTTTCAATTGCTCACGCTTTTGTGTGATTCTAGAATCTTCGGCGTCATATTCGCCATGGGTATATGTGGAAGCGAGACGAAGAAGTCTGCTGTCAGAATGCTCACAAAACGCCTCCTCCCGTTCAATTCGGCATACCTAATCTGGCTCTTTTTGCATCTTCAAGATTTTAGACGGTACTCGTTCAGACACACTCCTACTGTTTCAAGAGTATCAACATTTAAATTTCGGGTGGAATGTTCATTTTTGTGGTTCTCGGCAATGCGAAGTGACCTTCACCGAGCTGAGCTGCAGGATTCCAGGACTAAATTTCTATCTGTTCAGAACAGGGCTTTCGCCTACGGAGCTGTGTCGGTGCCAGGTCCCGGAAACAATCGAACATTTTTTTTGTCGTCTGTCGCCGCTTCTCGGCAGCTAGAGAGCTACTTTTGAAGGACCCAATTGAGCATTTGGTGTTGACTTTATCGGTTCCACTTATATTATCTAAAGTTTGGGTATGCATAAAGGGATACATATATAATTGTATTCAAACTTTTCTTTCAGCTTCAGGTTGCTTGAATTGCTGAAGGGTAAGAATTAATGGGTAATTCGGGCTTTAATCATAACGCAGTGTCATTTTACGGCCCCGCTCTTTCCGGTAATAAATTAGTATTTTGAGGTCCTCGCGAATTTGAGCAATTGAATAAGTCCAATCTCCCCTTGTGGGTACGTTCCGAAAGATTTGTGGGTATCATCATCATCGTATGTGCGGAAGCGAGACGAAGAAGAAGAAGTCTGCTGTCAGGGTGCTCACAAAACGCCTTCTACTGCGAGACCACTACCACCACCGCCTTCCACAACCTCCACTACCACGTTGCACATCTGCAAATTCAGCGTGTTGATAGCGTGCGGGATATAGTGAAGATGAAGCTCCGAATACTTCCAGGTGAGATTTGCTCGAAAGTATGCGTGGTCAAGCATAACTCGCTCGTTCAAACAGTGAACCGTGTGGTATGGATTTACTTGGGCTAGCCACACAAGCAAAAGAAGGGACTTTGCTTATTCTCACATGGATGGACGTTTCGAAGGCTGTGCAGGGCTTTCTGTGAAGCATTTTTATGTTCTCTGTGTCTAAAGTGCAGTCCTACGGCGCTCTATAGCTTAGTGCTCAAGGCATGGTGTAGTGTCGCGTTGGCGACGACCCCGAAGGGGTGAAGCACAGAGACGTGGGTTTACGTTGAAGGGACAGAACAGACGAGGTTTTATTCAAAATGGCGTCCCATTTCCAAGTGGTAGACAACCGAAACGCCAAGATGCAAAAACACCGATGCTACACATGACTAGAATGCCGTCCGACGACATTAGAATATTTAGGACTAGATTATCGCCGCCCCATGCCTCTGTCGTTATGGTGTAGGGCTTCCGTCAGAGCTTCTTGATGCCAAGGATGGTGGTAGAGACCGGCTCTTGTCTCGATTATCTTTTTGTAGGGCGCAGCTCTTTGGTGGCCGTCTCTGGGCTAAGCCGCGCTGTCGGCGTAACCGAGTGAACGATGGCAAGACCGGCGAGTGAAAGAAAGAAAAGGAGGAGAGTGTCGCGAAATTGGGAGGGGTGGGCGGTTCGCCGTTGCGGCCCGAGCCAGCGCTCTCCAAAAGTATACGGTGGGGAGGGGAAGGGGGAGTATGCAGTGCCCGCACGAGGCGCTCGACGGCGCGATCCTTGGCGAGAACGGGAGGAAATCGTGTGCGAGACTGATGTTCACTCGCTTAAGACGCAGTTCGCGGTCCCTTTCTCATACACACTTCGCGCCACCAACGTAGCGGCTTATCATCGCCGCCGTCGAGAGAACCCACGAGTGAGTGCTGCCTCAGCGCACTGCTGCTGCGCCCAAATATCGCATTAGGGAGTATCGTAATCGCCAGCCAATTTTTTTTTCACCTTGAAATTGAAGAGTGTCATGACCTATAAATTGGGTTTTGGTGTTTTAAATTATTGCTTTGCGTTCATTAGGTCATCTTATGTTAGGTTAGGTTACCTAATGTTACTTTAAGAACAGCGATGTAGTGCAAGCTACTTTTGGACGCGGTATTTTTTTACGCGACGCCGGCGCACGTAGATATAGTGGAGTGCTTATAGTACTGTCGGATGGCAATCTAGACACAGCCTTTTATGTTTGTTTACCCGTGTATGTTAGAGCTGGATTATGAGCGTAACGGAATGCTAGTGTTCCTTGTAAGAATCTTTAGGTTTCGGATGCGATGACGCTAACGAAAAGTTCCAAGGCTGTCACTTAAAACGTTTATCAGTTCGTAGCCGTAAATGTTCGCAATTCCGAGGTTTGGGTTGAAATTGAACAACTAAGCGTGCCTTGCGAAATACTTGAAATACTGCGAAAGGCGCACCTCAAGACAAAACACAGACGTTGGTCAGCGCAGTCAGTGCTGTAGGAGCGGACGCCCAGTGAACTTAGATGCAGCCGGCGCCCCCTTGTATCATTTGCTGATGGCGCGCGCCTTTCGTTTTTCCCTTTTATCCCACTCTGCGCACCACCCCTCTAGGAACCAACTAGCGATTAGACAGCCCCACTGCACAACCGCACGAGGCGCCGAGTTGACATTGGCTGGGCGTGAAGGTCGTATGTACGCTACGATGAACGAGCTGTTTTATGGGTTTGAACTTCGGTGTCAAAACTTGGCTTAAAAAGGGGTCCGTACGGGTGCAGGGATGCAGGCCGTGTTCGCGTGGCCTGTATTATGATCATTACAGCAATTTGAGTGTTTTTCTCGCACCGCCATTGAAATGCCTGTCTCTCTAACGACCGGACCCCTTAAACCTACTGCAAATAATTAAGTTTTCTTTCTCTCTGTCTCTCTCTCTCTCTCTCTCTCTCTCTTAACGCCCCTGCAGGGTTCTGGTTGGCGCGTTCTAGCCGCGCGCAGTTGATCCTGTGCGGCACCTCTGTGATGTTCTTCCTGCTCGCCAGCGGCTGCTTAAGCGGACTCCACCCGCCACCTGACAAAGCCACGTTCCCTACATTTTCTCCACGTAATTGTACGTACCGACCCAGACAACACCAAACATCATAAGGACATCCCAAAAAAGGCCCTAAATCCCATGTCCCAAACAGCACAGCCTATGGGCATCCCTGGGACTTCCATACTGGGAGTGTCCTAAAAATGTCCACGAATGGCTGTGATTGGGACGTATGCGGAAGCGCATGCGTGCTTTTTGTTGATTCGGTCAGCCCGATGTTTTGTTTTTGTGCATAGAAGAATAAAACGCATAGGCGCATGTAATGCGCGTGAGGATCGAGGTACAGCCGTAAAGCAAATGCATGGAGGAAGAAAAACTTTTCTTTCCTCCATGAGCAAATGCCTCGCGTACCCGCAGGTAGCGCGTGATTGTTACAGGAAGTGCTTCAGAGAAAGGCTAGTACACTGATTAACCAACTGAAAACGCTGCTTTGAGCACGGCAACTTTCTAAGGGAGGAAAGAACCGTCCCGCTCAGATGGCCTGCTGCTTGGTTCTGGGTCTGCCTTGTTGCCATTTTTTTTCGTATTTATGTACAATATTTCAAACTATAAGTTAAAAACTAAATTTCTATTTTATTTAATTATATCTCAATACATTTTTAAAGCTTCGTTGTTATTCTACACCATTAGAGACGTCTGTGAGCTTTTTACGAAACTGATTCAGCCGATTCAGCCATCGCAGTTTTATAAACATGGCCGCCCGCGGATGGAATTGTGCGCCGTGCTCCCGTGCTGCTGGAACGTCATTTCACAAGGTAACTATTGCAAGTCGTTTATATGTACCACTCAGTGTTTAAAAACCCTTCCAATGCCCCTCTTGTGTTTTATGCATGATTTCTTGCTCTGTGGTCGAAGTGGGTGCTCAGTGCGGAAACGGTCGAAAGGCTTCTCTCCCCGGGGTGGCGGGAGAAGTTGCAACGCTTGCTGCACTGTTTCGCGTCGCTCAACTTGTTTTGTACCTCTAGCTGTTGATTATTTTACATGAATTTATTATACAACTAGTGTAGAAGGGAATCACTGCAACAGATAAAAAAAACGCCGCAGATGCCGGAAAGCCGAGCAAGAACAACTCTAGACAGAGACATTATTGGGCCTCAATAGTTTGACTAACTAAAACTTTTCGCGTAGCTTAGTTCCTGGTTCTAGGCCTCAATCATCAGTCCCGCGCTACCCGGAACGAAATCACTCATTTCTCGCATGTATTTAGATAAAACCACGTCTCGGGATTTGTCAACGCGTGAGACAGTCCAGTGACAGCCCTCGGTACTGACTGCGTTTTTTCTTTTCTTTTTTTTTCAGAAATGATAGAGCGGCATAGCGCAGGCGTTATGCGTTATAATTTACGCGTTTAACATTTTTCACTGAGTAGCATGTCAGTGTGTGATGTGCTCAATTTACTCAGCTCGCGTGATCGCCTGCCCTTGTATGTGCTAATGACTGTGCTGCAATCTAAATGTGGCTTGCTGCTGTAACTTTGCGGCCGTTTGTAGATGGGCATGTTGGCGACTACACAACCTCCACAGCAAAGAGAATTCCGGCAAACTATGCAACAAATGGCCACGTGATCTGGGCCGCTTTGAATACCCAGATCTGGGCCGCTTTGACGACTGTTTTAAAGAAGGGCACTGTGGGGGTAGTTGTGCATCATGTTTAAAGGGCTGCGAAGACTGACTTCACAGTGCGGTTACTCTTTAAAAGCCTTAACAATTTTTCATGAGCGGTAAACACAACCTTTCACTCATTTTGTTTGTAATCTTTCTCAAATTGCACGATATGCTCTGAATATAGGTATTGCAGTCAGTCTTTAACTGCCAAGCAGCTATATTTCTTTTTTTTTGCCAGTTTCCTGTAGTCTCTTGTCGGCAAGCAGACACTCAGAGATGCAGTTAGCAGTTTTTACAGGCAGCTTTAAACCTGGTGGGCATTACCAGAAAACTGCGACTCCCGTGTCTAGTGTCGTCCTTGTTATTGTTACTCTGTTATATTTCATTGTGCTTTGCACCATTGGATCCCAGGGAAGACTAATGTAATGGCGCATTTGACAAACGTTTAATGGTAAATGGCTGCAGTAGCTTGCATGTGTGTGATGCGTTGTGCCAACAAACATGATTGTAAGAGCCAGTTCAAAATCTCTTGACTGAAAATTATTTAGAAAAACTGTTTCATTTACATCTGAAGCAGGTGAAATGTTTGGGCAATCATGGAATGTAAAGGTCATGTCCATGAAACAGAACTAAATAACAAAATTTCTATCACACATCCAATTTCTGCGCAAAACAACCCGCAAGCTCCTCAAGGTTTGGCGTGGCAGCTTTAGTGTTGTGAGTTCTGGCCGCGAGGTTTATTTTGACTGTAGCGCAATCACGAGAGCATGTATCAGGAAGGGCATTGTGAGAGATCAGCGAAGCTCAGCTTGTACTCGTAAGCATGCCGTTTTAACCCATGGTGTGAAATCACCATGGGTAAATGTTTATCTGTACACTTCGGTAATGCTCGATTTGTGTTTCCTTACTGGCAGTGTTCAAGCTAGCCGGTGTCCGCACTGTTCATTGAATTCATTACAAGTTGTTTTCTAAATTATGTGCAGGCAGCTTCATGGGCCATGGAAAGCCTCCCCAGCCACAAGGAACTCCAAAGGATAAGAAGACAGCAACGCAGTTCTGACGTGCTGCAGAAAGAGCTGCGGCACACTAGAAAATCCTTGGAGCTCCAATGCAGTGACTGCCAAGGAATGATATGAAAGTCGTTTAATATCTGTTTTTCTTGATTGCTCATGTATATTTTCCTGACAATCAAAACTGTTTTTTTTTGTGTGTGTGTGTAAGCTACTACGTGGTAAAAAACTACGGATTCAGGGCATCATGCCAGAATAAGGTGCATGGCACCAGTACTCCCCTCAGGGTGTGGTTGTCCATTTGGACGTTTGTATGGTCTCTGCTGTGCGTCAACTAACACCACATACATGGCTAATGTACTATTACAAAGTGCAGCCTGTCTAGTTTTGAGTGATATCAATATTATTTATCTTAGTGTATGAGAGACAAATTCAATTTTAAAACTCGAGAAATCTTATTTTGCTTCACTTGCCTCTGTATTTTCGAAGTTATAAAAACAATTCAACAGAAATTGGATAGATTGCTGTGCATTCATAATACATACCAATTGCATGATGGAATTCAATTGGTTTCAAAATTTCTTCTCATATTTCTGCTAAAAAAGTCTAAAAGGGAAATTCTCTACTTGATATTTACATGACTCAGTGCAGAGCAGTGATAGTTTTTGTACATGTTGGCTGTAGACTGATTTTTTTGCCGTCAAAATTTGGCTGCATTTATTTGGAATTTTTTAATTGCCAAGTTTAAAATGTCGCAATATACATCCTTACACGGTCCCACATTTTCAACGCTAACTCATAAGTATGCATGCACATATATTTCCACATTTAGACCTCAGTGCGTAAAATGGTAACAAAATGCAGCCAAATTTTAAAGGTAGGAAAATATGCATACAGCCAACACGTGCAAAGTGTTATTCTTCTGCTCTAAGCCGTGTAATGTTACCTGTTCATCAATTTTCTTCTGTTAGCTTTTATTTGCCTTTTAGCAGACAGGTGAAAACCTATTTGGCTGAGAACAAATTTGTCATCATGTGGCCAATTGGCATGTCTTCTAAGCACACAGCAAATGTCCTCCCTTTACGTTGAATAGTTCTACATAATTCTTTTCGAATGTAGGTACACGTGATCCAAAATTTTATTTTATAAGTTTTTTTTTCATTTGCAGTAGGTTTTAGAACTAGTATTTTATATCAATCAGAACTAGATCAGCTGGCCTTTCGAATGATTTCTATGTGTGTGTGTGTGCAAAGCGATGCCTTACGGTAGCCCCGTATTGTTCAAAAGTGGCCGTGCGGCCTGAGGGAGTGTGACTGCCACATTAAAGGGCCATGCAGACAAAATACAAGCTTGTTTTCTTCGAAAGATTTGGGGTTTTGTAGTGCCCTTTGCACGTGTCGGGCAGCAAATGATGCTTTATTCGCCAAGAAATTAATCAGTTCAAGTTAAAATTTTGATTCTCCCGCCAAATCGTGTTTTGTGACGTCTGCCATGACATCACACAAGGGTCTTCAAGCTAATTTCAAGTGCGCCGTCCTGCCTGCAGCGGACTGTGGAGCCTTGTTTACCATCAATCCTCTTAAATATCGCCACCATGCTGTCTTCACCTTTGCTTTGTTTTTGACTGTATTTGCACCTGGCTTGGTTTTATTACGGTAGGTACTAATTGCTTCGTGAAACATGGGGTACGTCTACAATTAGGGTCACGTAAGACAATGTCGCTTACACCGCTCGGCCAGTGTCGTCTGAGACAACCCCAAAGCGCCACAGTGCTGTGCTGCTATAACAAGCATAGTGTGCGCAGTAGTTAACAGCAATACGCACTGGTTCTTCTTTTGTAACTTCATTGTTTCACCCCACCATTCTAACTGCTATAAAATGAATATGCATTACACTTAAGCTAAAATAGCTTATTCTGCAAGCTTATAAGCCCTGCCTAACTTGTGTTTGCTTTTGCTGGCCTCAGCCAATCGCACGGCTGTGCGTATGGTGTCATGTGTCCTAGTGTGGGAAGTGAGCTAGTGGGTAGCATGGCAATTCCCTTTTTTCTAATTATGTAGCTTATTTGAGGAACGTTTACATTTAAAGGGGCCATGAAGACAGGTCAAGTTTGGTTCCTTCAAAAGATTGCCTCGGCAGAATCAGGTTGACACCACTTTTAACGTAAATTCACTCAAATAAGCTACATAATTAGGAAAAAAAGGGAATGGCCATGCGACCCACTAGCTCATTTACCGCAGCAGAACCTATGATGTCATATGCCGAGCTGTGCGATTGGCTGAGGCCGGCAAACGCAAATTAGGCAGAGTTCATAAGCATGCCCAAAGAGCTATTTTCATTTAAATTTAGGGCACATTCTTTTTATATCGGTAAGAATGGTGGGACAAACAGCGGAAGTTTGGAAAGCACACATAAACATTGAAGTACCTCTGCGTACTGCTGTTGGTACTGCACGCACTATGCTTCGTTTAGATGCATAGCACTGCGGGGCTTTGGAATTGTCTCAGACAACACTGGTCAACTGACGCAAGCGACGGTGTTTTACGTGACCATATTTGTCGAGCGAGCACCATGTTTCACAAAATGATTATTTTCTCCATGAATAAAAACAAGCCATGTTTAAATACGGTCACAAACAAACCAAAAACATAAGACTGCTTTCCGTGGTGTGGTGGCGCCATCTAGGTCAACTAACAGTAAACAAGTCTCCGCTCCACACCAACTTTAGCTGAAAGACCTGCTCTTATATCACTGCAAACGTCATTCAACACACGTTTTGGCGTTAAAATCAAAATTTTAGCTTAAATTGATTAATTTCGCAGTGAACAAACCATCGTTTGCTTCTGGACAAGCGCTGGGGGCACTATAAAACACGAAATCTTTCGAATAAAGCAAACTTGTATTTTGTCTTCATGGCCCCTTTAAAGTCGTGTCAAAATGTTTCTATCGAGGCAATCTTTTTAATGAAC
Organism: Haemaphysalis longicornis; assembly: GCA_013339765.2. Taxonomy (NCBI): domain Eukaryota; kingdom Metazoa; phylum Arthropoda; class Arachnida; order Ixodida; family Ixodidae; genus Haemaphysalis; species Haemaphysalis longicornis. The sequence goes on along the minus strand of CM023457.1, from coordinate 37,153,122 downwards.
CAAACTTGTGTTTTGTCTGCATGGCCCTTTTTCAATAATGGTTTTCAGTAACTTTCTGTGCACTACTGTGCAGTTACTTAATGGTTTTCAGTAACTTTCTGTGCACTAATGTGCTTTTCCTTTGTCGTGAACATGTTTCACCTTTGGGTATTTCATAAAGTACTGCACTTTCAGACCTTATTCTTTATGCCATAAATTGCTTAGAAATTAGGTTCACTCTATTTTGTAAATGAATTATTCAGGTGCATGGCACATTTCTGATGTAAAAGAGAAGAGATGATTCTTATCTTTCTGTACATAACTCGTGCTACCTTTAGAAATTTTTCATGTGAAATTTCACTTCTGCTTCAGCTAGTCGAATTTATTGTCAGAAACAGAAGTAAAGTCATGCATCAAGTTATAAAGAACTTTTGTTTGTGGTATTAAAGTATATGGTGTACCTTTAAGACTTAAGTGCTGCTTGATTTTGCCACTGATCTCTGTTATGTACGAAATTCGTCCAATAAAATGGTTTTGCAAGTTTTTGCAGAGTTCTAATTGTGCACTTGAGTGGAGGAAAAGCTCCATTGCAATGGAATGTTGAGCTATAACCGCAAGCATTAATGAAACGTGCCCTGAAAAGGACCTACGAGCACCTTTTGGAACATCCTAAAAATTTCCTTTCTTTGTTCTACATGGGATGTCAGACCTCCCAGCAAAGTCCTGGTCTGGGACATCCCAGCGAGGTCTTTTTTTGTATCACTTGGGATGTTTTTGGAACTTAAGTGGGATGTCCCTGGGAGTTCCCGAACTCCCAGGTGGGACATCCCTGGTACTTACCTAGGATGTATGTGCGTTGTCTGGGGACACTACCGTGTCGTCAGCGAATCTTGGATAGCAATTTTTTATGTTACGTCAAAAGCTGTTCCTAGCGTGTCCGACGTTCGAAACTAGTGGGCAGTTCTTTTCCCTCGTTTTTGAGTAAACCATGAAAACAACATACAGAAGATTTGTTAATGGTTACTTTGATTTGCGGGATGCTCGAGTGGCGCACGGTGTTAGCAGGCAGACCATACCGGTCCATCCATCTTTGGAGAAAAAATTAAGATTGATTGGTGTCAATGTGCATGCGGGTGGTGTAGGGTGTATAAAAATCTTTTGAAATCGCTTAATCGACAAGTCGGTGAGCTGATAATGTAGCATGTTTTTTTTCTTTTTTTTTTTTGCAAAGACGGATGAGACTGATGAGATATACGCGAAGTGTATACTTTCGCCACGCGAAACCCGGCTGACAAGGTCAGCTTGAGACTTCAGTTCCGGGAGGCTGGTATGGCAGTAGTAGACTTATAAATCTGGCCGCACGATTTTATATGAGTAATCTTAATTCAAGCGAAAATCAGTTGTTCAGAAAAACACATCTATGTTCCAGCTTCGGGCGGGATAGAGTAAAACTTTATTATTTTGCTTAAGCGCGTAAGAAGTTTTTTTATGATCTAAAAGGACTTCCGACATCGCAAATATGAAGTCAGAAAAAGTTTGGTAGATTAGGACGAACACTAGAACGCACTGGGCACTGGAAAACACTGGGCACTAGCTGCCCATATATCCCTTGAAGGAGAGAGCCACCTTGATCACCATGATTTATGATTCAAGTGAAGAGTTTGTATTGCTATCATTTGTAACAACCACAAAATTGTCACTAAATCATTAAGCCACTAAGGCTCGATGCGAGTTGACACGCGTTAACAGTAATTTTTTAGCGCACGGAAGTACGTGCGGCCCTCTCTTCTTTAATTTTTGAAGGTCCGGTATCCTTCGCCTGTCGATAGATGGTGTTAAATGTCAAAAAAAAAAACCCCGCAAAGTGCGAGAGAAAAAAATACTGTTTCAGTTGCTGCTCCTGAGTAACACTGGGCATCAAAGGGTTAACAGAAGGCGGGGGGCTAGGCGCTAGTTTTTATGGAGACAGCAAAGAACACGGTTAGGTGAGTTCGACTTCTGCGAATTTGTGAGGAATGATGTATTCAATCCGCAATTCTTTGATAAACAAGTTGTCATCACCATCCATAAGACACTGTTTGGTTCTAGCTGCGACCGCAGGTCTTGGGCTACTGGTTTCAGCAACTCCACAGCCAGAGGAATTGCGGCGCATCGCGGAGAGACTGAACACGGAGCAGGTAACGACCCCTCATGGTGTGAGAGTTCTAGTGTGTATATGCGTGTCTGCTGAGATAAACACACTATCTGTCGTACACCTAATGCGCACTTTCCGGTGTTCACAAGCAATTCAGGCTCTCCTGGACTTGCTAGCTGGCAGGGTGTACAGGTGGCCCCAAAAGTAAACGAAGTATGGCTTCGTGAAATTATAATAATTTCGATTTTATGCGGCTGCCAGAATGAATAGAATATGTGCAGCCCGATTTTATTCTAGAACGACTTTCTTGAAGAGTCACTTAGAGGTTGCTGGCTAGGCACATGGCGGAGAAATTCCCTCAAAAATTTCAACCCGTGCTGCGTTTAATTTTTGGGGCACCTTTACAGGACTCTAAAGGGGCCAGTTACAATGATCTGCTTGCACCGTTGGTACGCTGATTCGCCAGCTGTACATACTGTGCCTGAGGATCATACCGAGACATAAAGAGGCCATGAAGACAAAATACAATTTTATTTTATTCGAAAGATTTCGTCTTCTATAGTGCCCCCAGCGCTTGTCCGGAAGCAAACGATGCTTTATTCACTGTGAAATTAATCATTTTAACTTAAAACTTTGATTCTGGCGCCAAAACGTGTGTTTGAACGACGTTTGCAACGACATCATCATAAGAACAGGTCTCTCAGCTAAACTTGGTGTGCAGCGGAGACTTTCTTACTGTTAGTCAACCTAGATGGCGCCACCACACCGGGGCAAGCTGTTTTCTGTCTTTGGTTTGTGACCGTATTTAAACCTGCCTTGTTTTTGTTCATGGGGAAAATAATCGTTTCGGGAAACATGTATGCTCGCTCGACAAATATGGTCACGTAAGACATCGCCGCTTGCGTCAATCTACCAGGGTCGCCTGAGACAACCCCAAAGCCCCGCAGTGCTGTGCATTCAAAGGAAGCATAGTGCGCGCAGTACTAACAGCAGTACGCATCGATACTTTTATGTTTACTTGTACTTTCGTAACTTTCTCTGTTTGTCCCACCATTCTTACTGATATAAAAAAGAATGTGCCCTAAATTTAAGCGCAACTAGGTCGTTCGGCAAGCTTATGAGTTCCAACGTTCTGCCTAATTTGCGTTTGCTTTTTCCGGCCTCCGCCAATCGCAGAGCATTCTCGTGTGACATCATAGGTTCTGTTGCGGGAAATGAGCTGGTGGGTCGCATGGCCATTTCATTTTTTCCTAACTATACAGCTTATTTGAGCAAAGTTTGCGTTAAAAGTGGTGTCAGCATGATTCTAACGAGGCAATATTTTGAATGAAACAAACTTGCATTTTGTCTTCATGTCCCCTTTAAGTCGCGCCTCTAAATTTGAAGCCGCGGCAGAATAGCGGAATCTACACGGATGGGTACTGGTCCATTAAATTGATCTACTGCGTGACCAGAAATCGGGATTGACTGCTATTAACAATAAGTCTCTAGCGTTCTTTGATATCACGGCTAACGAAGGAGGGCGACGGATCGACAAGAGGAAGATCAAGGGGATGGCGAGGAACATTTTTTAATCAAGAAAAACATGCACGGCTTCCAATGCGATGCCTCAGCATTGGGTGAAATATGGGAACTCCTCCCTTTTTAGGCATCGATAGCCAACCACAATGCAGCGGGAGGAGTTAAAAGCGGTGAAAATGGCGTAGAAAGGGCGAGCAGGATTTACAACCACCGCTGTAACCTGCAACAATTTAAGAGCCTAAAAGACGAAGGCGTGCTAGGGTGAAAACATTAGCGATCTTTTTTTTTTTGCACCGGAAGGTGTGAGAGTTCTCAGAAGAGTAATCTTTATGCCTTTGTTGTTATACGGAAACAGGGAAAAGAAACTGAAAAACTAAAATATTCACCGACACGGGCAAAAAAAAAAATATTGCGAGTGGTTACGATTAACAAAAAAGATCTCACGCTTCATTAAAACGAAGATGTTAAGGGTGGATTTAGGGGAACTAAGATGGGTTAAGGACGTTAGAATACGTTGTGCTGTGTCGACGGTTGGGCGTGCATATAAAATATACCCTTCACAAGCCTGGCTTCCGCCTTATAAGCATGTAAGCAGACCTAAGCGCCCCGGGATATATTTCCTTCGGAACTCTCTCAGGTGGTGCACCACGAGTGCAAGTAAACAGCGTGGCGGCTGGTGTAGACGGGTGGACGTGCGTATAAAATCTTCCCGTAACTACAGTAGGCCAGGCTTTCGCCTTCAAAACATGTAGGTAGACTTAAGTTCCTCGAGAAATGTTTCACCCGAAACTCTCTTACGAGGTGCGCCACCTGTCCAAGTCCAAGCTTGGCGTTTGTGTCGACGGGCGGACTAGCGTACAAACTGTACCTATCACATCAGTACGCCATGCTTTCGCCTTCAAAACATGTAGGTATATAGGCTCAAGTGCCCCGAGAAACGTTTCACCTGAAGTTCTCTGAGGAAGCGCACTAAGTCCAAGTAAATAGCGTGCAGCTGTTTCGATAGGTAGGCGTGTGTTTAAAATGTACCCATCAATAACACGGGGCGTTCGCCTTCAAATCGCGTACCTAAGCACACTTGAGTGCCCCGAAAAATGTTTCACCCGAAACTCTCTTAAATGGTGCGCCACTACTCCAAGTAGATAGCGTGGTGGCTGTGTGGACGGCTGGACGTGCGTATAAAATATACCCGTCACAATAGCACGCCCGGCTTTCGCCTTTAAACCACGTACGTAAGCAGGCTTAAGTAACCGTGAAATTGTTCCCCTTAAACTCCCACAGTCGGTGCACCACGCGTCCGAGTTTGGCGCGTTGGCACCCTCGGACCCGGTGATCGTTGTGCAAGTGCACGACCGGTGGCACTACCTGAAGCACCTTCTGCACAGCCTGTCCCGAGTGAGGGGCATCGAGCGCGCCTTGCTCGTGCTCAGCCACGACCACTACGATGAACAAGTGCTGGGCGTCTCCAAGTCCGCCAACTTCTGCAAGGTGCGTCTGTCGGCGATTGTCAATCCTTTGCGAGGAAAGCCGACGGGAAATATTTTGGATGCCTGTAGATGCATCGACGTAAATAAAAACAGAGCGCAAAAAAAAAAAAAGGCGGAGACAAAGAGGGTCCGTAGACGTACGAGCGCTCGTCCTGTCTACGTGTCTATTTGGACCCCGTCGTTTTATGGGCGAAGAAGCCCCGCAGGGGCTCGGGCTATCGGCGTCTCATGTCGTCGTCTGATGTCATCGTCGATGTAGTGACGTCACTAAACCACCGGGACAATCGTTTGCGCCTCGCGCTATAACCCCCCAACGGTTTCATCTCCGTCGGCAAAAACGCCAATGTGCCAAGAATACACTTATACGCTGCATGCTTTGCCCTTCCCCAGGTTTCACGTACGTTAGTAGAGATGGCCCGGGATTTTTCGTTCCCTTTTGTAAGATCATGAACAAAATAGTCCAGCAAAGCATCCGTTCTATTAGATGCATTGCGCTGGGCCTCTTTAAAAGAAGCGAGCACTATTTGGGACGGTGCGGCTGTTCAAGAAATATAATAGTCCGTAGCCTAAAAACGGTAAATGTTAGACATCGTTTGTGGCTGTGACGAGTAGGAGTCGGGATTTACGCGCAGGCTTGGAAGGTTGATTGATTGATTGTAGGGTTTAACGCGCCGACGCAACGCAGGCGATGAGGCGCGCCGTAGTGGAGGGCTGCGGATTAATTTTGACCACCTGGGGATCTTTAACGTGCGCCGAAATCTCGTACACACGGGCATTTTTGCTTTTCGCCTCCATCAGAAAAGCGACCGCCGCGGCCGGGAATCGAACCCGCGACCTCGTGCTCAGCAGCGCAACGCCTTAGCCACTCAGCCACCGCGGCGGGTAGGGTTGGAAGGTTGCAGAATGTCCGACCTGCAGGGCGCTGAATTTTAGGTAATCCTATTTTGCAGTTACGTAACTGCGTCATTAAGACAAGCGACATTCCGCTTTCAGATACATGCTTGGGGCTTCCTGTATGGTATTCACTGAAAAGTTTAGCTGTGAATTTGTTCGCTGGGCAACACTGGAAATGGCCATAGACATGGCCGAATTAAGCCCCACGAACTTGGAACGGCTTGTGCCACTGCGCCCGTACGCCGCAGAAAAAAAAAAAACACAACCGTTCGTCGTCTGCTCCGTTTCAACCCGATTCTCAACGGTGGTGTCAACAGAGATGTTATTAATCGTACTCACACTGGGGTCGAGGCATTACTTTACGTTCGGTGGGGTAGAGCACGGACAATTACCGCCATCCCGCTGAGCCCGACGTAACCAGTGACGGCGCACTCATGTGGTTGCCTGCATGCGTGCCTCGCCATTGATTACAAGCTATACGGCTATCGGAGGAACCACACACACTCTCCTTCCAACATTCCTTCGGAAACAAAATCCTCCGTACGCCACTTCGGGTAATGTCCGTTACAGGAGCTAGCCAAAAGTACGAATGGGGGAATTTTTTCCTGGTTTTAAAATGGGCTATTAACTGGGACTAGAAAGGAAACTCCGCATAGCCAGCAACAATGACACTGGAGAGGTTTTTTATTTTCTCCGCATGTTCATATTCCGCCCGCATCAGAGTGCATGCGAAATTTAAAATCGAAAAAAATCTGCGGAAATTGAGAGCATTGTATACTAATGCGTAGCATTCTTATGCCGCTTCTCTATAGGGTGAGTTCCTTACACCCAAATATGGCTATGACTAGCGAAAGATTTTCTTGTATGTTAAGTTTTCTTCTGTTTATTTTCGCCAATTATGTTTTTTTCCCGAAGATACAAGGCATACTGCAGAGTTGGTCCGTTTACGCTATTTGTTTATTCGTATTTCCAGCGTTATTTTCGGGCTTCTTTCGCTTTGTCGTCGGTTTCTTGGAGGATATGTATAGGATGCATATTTTTTTTTTTGTCAGATCATTTTTGTTGAAACTGTATTTTTTTGTAATTTTCTTATTTTTTGGTTTTCCAGAATCGTGTTCGACCAACCATCTCAATTTACGATATTATAACGATGAAGATGTTACTTCCGCCAAATCGGCATTTATTTAGAAATTCAGGGCGTTGACAGCTCACCATTCTCGGTACTTTATTTCTACTTTTCTTATTTCTTGGTTTTTCGAAATTCTGTCCGACCACCATCTCCATTTACGCTATTATAACGATTAAATGTATTACTCTCGCCAAAGTTGAATTTTTGTGGAAATGCAGAGTGTTGACGGCTCGCCATTCTCGCTACTTTATTTCTATTTTTCTTATTTCTTGGTTTTTCAATATTCTGTCCCACCACTCATCCACATTTACGCTATTATAACGATTAAAGGTATTACTCCCGCCACAGTTCCATTTTTGTGTAAATGCAGGGCGTTAGACGGTTCGCCATTCTCGCTACTTCATTTTTACTTTTCTTATTTCTCGGTTTTACAAAATTCTGTCCGACCACTCATCTCCGTCTACGCTACTAAAACGATTAAAGGTGTTATTTCCGCCAAATCTGCATTTTAACACGAACGTGTTTTATGCCCGGGAACACCGATATCTCACTGACGTCATATCCCTCACGGAAGTGACGTCGCCAGAAAAAGTGCCATTGACGCGGCGGTGCCCGTATTCGAGCCCACGAACTCTCGGGCCTCTCGCCACAACGGGAGGTGCGGGGCGCTCTGTCCACTGCGCTATGAACTGAGACGTGAGCAACTCTACGAACGCGCCTTACTTCATTCCCTATGACTCATTTAGATGGTACTGCCGTCTAGGAGAGGCGAAGCGAAGTAGCGCATCATGGCGCTAATGGGCGCCCGCAGTTGGCGCCTCGATGCCAGCGCCTTCGGGTACGGGGGCACCCTCCGATTTCACGTTGTTCCCATGACCATTATGTGTTTCAAGCTGCTGTTTCTGTGCGCGTCATTTTTGGTTTTGTTGTCCCGGAATAAACCGGTTATTTTTTTTGTTTCTTGAGTGTCGGCGTCACTTTGTCTGCCGGGGTCAGGCTCACGAACTCTTCGCACATGAAGGAGGTATCTTTGACAACTGCTACTGTGAAGGCCCCGTTCGCTTTCATGTTTTACCGATCCCTATTAAAGAGGGATCAACCACCATTTTTGTGGAAACGCAGGGCGTTAGACGGTTCGCCATTGTCGCTACTTTATTTCTACTTGTCTTATTTTTTGGTTGTTCAAAAATCTGTCCGACCACTCATCTCCATTTACGCTATTATAACGATTAAAGGTGTTACTTTCGCCAACCCTGCATTTTTGTGGAAATGCAGAGTGTTAGATGGTTCGCCATTTTCGCTACTTTATTTCTAGTTTCCTTATTTTTTTCTTTTAGAAATTCTGTTAGACCACTTATCTCTGCTTACGCTATTATAACCATTAAAGGTGTTACTTCCGTTAAATCTGCATTTTTGTGGAAATGCAGGGCGTTAGATTGTTCGCCATTCTCGCTACTTTATTTCTACTTTTCTTATTTTGGGGTTGTTCAAAATTATGTCGCGCTTATTATCGCTATTTACGTTATTATAAAGATTAAAGGTGGAACTTCCGCCTGAATTTTTGCGGGAAATTTGAATTTTTGTAGGAATGCAGGGCGTTACATGGTCGCGCTGTGGGAGTACTCGCCAAAGAATGCTACGCATAAAAAGATGCGCCTCACGCTTAATGCTGCCCTGATTTTTCATGTGTCGCAGGTGATGCAGATCTTCTTCCCAAACTCGACGCAGCTCTACCCGTACCAATTTCCCGGAAATGATCCCAACGACTGCCCGAGGAACACGCCCACTGAAACGTAAGTAGCTTTTCGAAACAGGATGGTGATAACGTAAACTGTGGAGAGCGACGTCCGATAAAGGATTCCGAACCACTTTCCAGAGAGGCTGGAAGAAACGTGTTGCAGGAAGCAAGCTTATATCGCGTACTGCAGAACACACCACGAAGGCATTTTAAAGAGACACTGCGACACTGCCCCAAATCTAAATGCTTGCTGAGCGTAACAAACAAACCCAGAACTTTGGATGGGTGAAGGGGGGGGGGGGGGGGGGGGTCACACGCTGCATCAGCAGAAATTGCTGCTCCATGCCCATCAGATTCCTGTAAAACTTGTTCAAAATATTTTGCTCTCTTTCCCGGTCTTGCCGTTCTTCGAGCACTCCAATTACGTCATTACAGAGGTGTAGCGGCTATTGGCCGGCTTCGTTTCAGTTGCAGCAATAAATGGATTCGGCGGCTGCCTTAAAATGTCGCCACAAAAGGAAAGCAAGTACAGACGACGGATCTTCTGCGACGAGCAAATCACGTAGGGCCGCAACCTGCTGGCGATAACTATAGCTTCCAGAATGCTTCCAGACGCGAAGAAAAGGAGAAAGAAGAAGCGATAGGCTGTAATTCGAGGAGCATTCCTTGGGGCGTACTTCACTCAATCCACGGATTGAGTGAGGTACGCCCCAAGGAATGCTCCTTGGTACGCCCCAAGAAACGCCCCAAGGTACGCCCCAAGAAGCATACCCAGCGGGTTATGTTTTCTTGGCTAAAAGTTCAAGGGGGAATGTGCGCTCCCGGTTTTTTTGATTTTTGCTGCTTAAGATGTCATATAAGCGCTAAGCCTGGTGGGGAATACACGCGCCATGATGTCGATTGGTATGTGTACTATAGTAGTAGCTCGTCCTTATGAACACGTGTTTATATTCCACTAAATAATCAAGATTTTTTTTCTTTTGCACCATATAGCTAGCAGACAGAATTCTTGAGCGATAAACGCATTACAACAATACCCGTCCGGTTATATAGCTATCAAACCATTTTAATTTACCACACGTAGGCTCGTAAAGTTTTACTTGAACCAGCTGATGGATTTCCCGGTCGCATAAGAACACCGAAGTGCAGTTTTATCTGATGACAACCTCGCTATATATCGTGTTCCTCCCCTTAAGTGCCGTGAGGACAGCATTAAAATGCTCGTTAATGACGCGTCGCGGCGGCTCAGTGGCTAAGGCATTGTGCTGCTGAGCACGAGGACGCGGGTTCGGTTGCCGGATGCTGTGGCCGCTTTTACGATGGAGGCGAAACGCAAAAACGTCCATGTGTACGAGATTTCGGCGCACGTTAAAGATCCCCAGGTGATCAAAATTAATACGGAGCCCTCCACTACGGCGCGCCTCATCGCCTGCGTTGCGTCGGCGCGTTAAACCCTACAATCAATCAACATGCTCGTTAACACAGCGCTGAGTAGCATTCCAAAAATGATTATTTTTTGGTCAGAAACCATCATTTCTGTATTGTATGTACATATAAACCAAAGACACTGGAATAATTTATTTCTGAAGCTTGTTATTCTGCTTGCGCGCATGTGCGTTTTGCCGTTATTCAATTAGCATCAGGGCACCATTGCTCTTTAGCTAATTCTTCGTGGCCGGAATAGATTGGCTTATTCATATAGCGGGTCTCTGAGCTTTCGTTTGTTGCATTCAAAACGCATGTCAAACGGGACAGTTACTGGAACGAACCTTTATCAAATGCGAATTTTTTGGGAGTCCTTTGCGGCTATGCTTGAAAGAAGTAGCTGTCTCACTGAAGAAGATTTCGACGCGCAATTTCGGTTCTTTCATATTTGCAGCGCTCGTAAGATCAAGTGCAACAACGCCAATTTCCCGGATCACTACGGCCATTACAGGGAGAGCAAATTCACTACAATGAAGCACCACTGGTGGTGGAAGGTGAGTACGATGTGTAGGTGCACTATTGACAGATTAACGTAAGCATCAAGAATGAAAATTTCATTCATAACTTAGGTTTCTTTGTGCCATCTAAGAACTAACTTTGTTGAAATATTATCAGCCTTTTTGTCGGTGTTCCAGGGCGGAGATTTTCTCTCACAACCATCCTACCATTCCTACCTTTCGATGCCTGAGCGCACTCTTTGCTCCGGAATTTTTTTTATTTCATCCCACCATCGAGTCGAGTGTCTTTCTGTTCCTTCAGTGGGTTGTTTCGTTAATTGAGTTACGATAACTCCTCCCACCCCTTCCTCAGTTTGTTTCCTTGTCCAGGGTGCTCGTCTCGTATCTCTAAATGTTACTCTTGTCATTTTTGCCCCTCTTCCTAGTTCGGCTAACCTAATGTTTCCTTCGAGCTGTCCCACAAATTGCCAAATTCTGCGAACCTTATTTCCTTACCGGCAGTGGGCTTTGGTTGTATACAATTCTTTTCAGAGACCGAAATTTCTTCGTGTTTATTATTTGACGCTGCTTACCGAATACCTCATAGACTTTACTAATCCTACTCCTGATTTCGTTTTTGTGGATGGCGTCAGCACTGTCGTATTGCTGAAGTGTGTTCTAGTAATCCACCTCTAAGTATTCCATTATATGTATTAAAGATGAGGCTTTCTACGCGTGTGTTTTACGTTAATTTCGATTTGATCATAATTATCTTTAACCCTAGTATTGAAATTTGCAGTTTCTGAAGCATTGCATTGCATTGCTTTCCTAGTATTGCAGTTTCTGAAGCATTTTTACAGGCGTTCGTTTGATTCTGAGAAAAAGACAATGCCGACCGGAAATCTCAAGTTACTCAATTATGATTCAAATTATTTTTATCTCCCTCTCACGCAAAATGATGCAAGGAGACGTTGGCTGCATCAAAGGTCACAGCGTGTTCGCGCCTGCAACACCGACTGCGAAGTGCGTTTCGCCATGCGTAGCAATTGTGCGCGCGTTGACTTCGCTCCAGCTTCGCCCTCTCGGCGCGAAAACCGAGCATTCGCTCGAAAAACATAGGCTGCGTTCCAATTTTCGGACAGCTGAATTGGTAGACAGCTTACGAATCAGTATAATTAGACGCCTAAAGGAATAAGAATTGGAACGACGTAGGGGTCACGAACGCAACACCAACGCAGACGACCACCTCTTAGCAGACATGTTGAACAACGCAAGCCGGCAGGTTTCGTAAATAATATTAACGTTACTATTACAAACATTACGTGATTTAAATATTAAACAAAATCATCTTTACCACTAGTAAACTATACTAAATATTCCAATAAAAACAGGTGAGTTTGTAACAATTAATAATACACAAACAGTGGCGCTGACGTCACTTATCATTATGCATGAAGGTAGCCTGCATAGTTGCTGACTTCGATGCCGTCTCCTCGAATTAAAGTCTGTTCGTTGGTTCTCGTCCTTTTTTGGTAAGATGACATGATCCCCCGCTTCAAAGGAAACCAATAGCAATCATCATCTGTCATCATCATCAGTTTATGACGGGGAAGTTGCCTGCATAAGCTGAGCACCCTTACTTCGAATCTCCTCTTGCCCTCTTCGTTCGGGCTTCTCGTTCGCTGGAACGGGGATTAACATGGCGTACTGTTGACTTTTGAAAGACGTCTAAAGTTGCGCTTGTTGTGGAACGCACAGAGTAGTTTAATAAAGCCTGATGTCGGGCTAGCTGGTGTAACATGCTTTTGAAATAAGTTGCGCTGTTCATGAACACAGAGACGGACAAAAAAAACAACACTTTCATGAGAAAGTGTAGGTTTCAACTTGAAAGTGTAGGTTTCAAAAGGGTTCAACTCAAATTCAGGACAACTCAGCGAGCAAGTGTAGGTCTCGTGAAAGTGTAGGTTTTTTTCCCCGTGTCGGTCTCTGTGTTCACAACAAGCGCAACTTACCTTCAGAAGCACCTAGTTTACCAGCGTTCAAAAAGGACAATACAGTGGCAGCATCTCCACTCCGTGGTTGAAGGCGAGGGTGCGGAGTACGGGGACTCGAAATGACATCCAAGTTGCGCCCCGTGTGACATCCGATTTGCGCCCGACCGTCATTCGATTTGAGCCGTGAGTTGCACCTTGAATATCCCCTAAATGAAACTGCAACTAGCGGCTCACATCGAATTTCGCTTGATTTTTGCTTGGTGGGGGTGTGCGCACGGATGGACGCGGACGGACATTGGGAGGTCCTAAGGTACTCCGCACCGTTACAGGCGAGGGAGTAAGCCGTTTGACTCTCGGGTAGGCGTTTGCGCGCTAGGTCGCGGGTTCGATTCCCGGCCGCGGCGGCCGCTGGAGGCAAAAGCACGGTCGGCGCACGAAGCCCAGTGGGCAAGACGATCGCCTGCGCTGCTGACACTAACTCTGTGTGGTCTACCATACACAGGCTGGAATACTGCCAGTGGCCGTGTGATTTTTTGCGATTGTAAATGCAGTGCGCACGTACGAGGACGGACATTGTGCGGTCCTGAGGTATTCCGCACGTAATATTTTTGCCCTCCGACTCCTTCCCGTGTAGCTGCTGAAACTTACTTAACTTACCACCCTGACGTGTGTGTTTGACTGTGTGCGCAGCTCAACTTCGTATTGGAGGGCATGAACGCCACCCGGAACCACAGTGGTCCTTTTCTGTTGCTCGAGGAAGACTACTACGTGTCTCCCGACTACCTCTCAGCCGTTGCGTTGATGCTGAAGAGCAAGCCAAAGTAAGAGTCTACGTCTATCAAATCAAATCAAATCAAATCAAACAAATCAAGTTTTATTTAAACATTGGTACAGCGTCGACAATGTTGACGGTCACTGTGACAAGAAGCTGTAGAGACAGCTTGACGGGGCCAGAGCGCCGGTGCAGCTGCGACAAATTTGGCCATAGACAATACATTGCACAGCTTAGTTTGTTGAAAACAAAAGTTATACAGAATACACTGTTGTGCAGTTATACTGTTATACAGAATACAAATACACTGAACAATATTTCACCTATATTAATCAATCACGTGGAGATCCAACTTTACAAGGTGTGAAACACATACCACACAAAATGACATTCCTTAGAAGAACATCAAAAACATTGTTGATACAAACATCACTGTAATTTGTCTTTGATAATTATAGAATGCAATTTCTTGCGACTAACACGGGCACAATCAGCAATATGTGGACGTAATCGGTTAAGCATCACAGGTATGCTGTGACTAAGCGATTGTAGAAAGTAGCCAGTGCGACGCGGTGGAACAATGTATTTGTCTCGTTCACGAGTTCGACCTGTTTCTGTTCGTAATGATAGACCAGACATTTTCACCAAAAAATTGTGTCATTTCGTTCTATTTCGCTTTGTTTTAGAATAGTCGAAGGTGTATTGATGCTTTAAAGCGAAGCTTTCTACGCCTCACTGATGGCGAGCGTACCGTCACCAACACGCACTGCAGGAAAGCCAACTTTAAACAGACGGTTTCACAAAACGATGATGATGATGATAAGTGAAAGCACGTCAAGCACCCCAAGAGAAGAAAAAATTAGCAGTGACTTAGCTCAGCTATGCCGTATATACGTAGCGTGAGCTAAGGTTCAGCTGGTTATTCTTAGGTTTCCTGGTTGTCTAAGATTAGCTGATTATCATGCTTACTGCTGCTAAAACGATTTCCAGGCCAGTCCAGTCCAGTCTAGTCACTGTTCCTCGCGCATGCGCAGCATGGCTCTCTAAGAGCCACGCGAGAGGGCGGCTATCCAGCAGCTCCGGCACACCGTCAGACTTGGCTACTGCGCAACGGAGGCGCACAGCTGGGCACGCGCCGGCACCAGTGCGTCTGCTGCGGCTATGACGTCACTCCTCTGGAATGCGCAGACGGGCCAATTTGCAGACCCAATTCTCTACACACCCGTACTCCAATTAAATTGGATCAATCCAATCCAATGCAATTTTATCCAATCAAAGCCAATCCAAATTCAATCCAATCCAATCAAAGCCAAGCCAAGCCAAGCCAAGCCAATTGAATCCAATCCAATCCAGTCTAATCCAATGCTCCTCGCTCTTGCGCAGCACGGCCCTTCAAGGTCCACGCGAAACTTCTCAATCTCGGCCAGTGTAGCTTACGCTACAAAAACGCTTCTCGTGGTTGGAATCGAACTTGGACCCCCCCGTTGGGAAGCCGACATCTATTCGATTGCGCCATTCCGACACGGTCGAAGCAGTTTGGATTTTGGACGTCGACTTTGAGTCAGGTTGCATGAGAGAAAGCTTGGCGTTTTAACCATCTTTCCCTAAAGAAAGGGGCTTTGTTTTTTAACCTATTTGTCCTGCAGCAGCCATAGTATTAGTGGGCTTACCTAGCGGCCTTACAATTGGCGCAGTCGACCGGATTACCTACCTGCACATGTGTGGTACACTCTAGAACATGTCCTGATCTTATCAAAGATTAAGGGATAAAATGGTATATACTGCTGGGGTGTTGAACTAACCAGCGCGATTACTTGCAGCATGTTCCCTAGGGATTTAGCTTAGTAATGTTTATGTAAATTCACTTCGATGTAGCATTAGCTATTTCGATATGACGTCTAAACGAAATGCGTCACCCGAGTTAACGCTAAATTAATTTATCTTTGTGTTTACGTGCCTCCCCAGTAAAACCTACTGGTCCGCTTCTCTGAGAGTAACGCGTGAATGTGCACCAGATTAAGCTGCAAAAAAACATTACAAAACGTTAACCCATAATGTTCTACTATTGGCCGCTATTAAAAGAATGTTTAAATTTTAATTCAAGACACCTAAAATTTGAGGAATAATGTCATTGAGGTAAATCCTGTACATTAAGAAGAGACCTTTACTGACACCTCGCTTCCACTTTGCACACTGCTTGGATGCTAGTTAACGTTGATTATAGAAGGCCAGAGGTCAGGTGACAACGTAACATAAGGAGAGTTGTCTTGCTGCGAAAAGAAAAAGTGCGAATAGAGTAATCGCTACAGAAGACGTTCGTGGCGCCATAATAATAGAAATATCTGTTACCGTTTGTTCCACGTCAAGCGGTTGATTGTCATGCTTGGATGCTGCTTGAAGGAGACAAGAAGACGCGAAAAACAACACAAACATATTGCACATAGGTGCGGTCGGTGGTTTGCATTTAGTAGGAGATAATGAACGTACTGGGAGCTTACGGTTACTTTTTAGGAGCGAAGCCCCTTAGGGGCTGGAGCTGTTAGCGCCTCCTGTCGTCGTCGTCGTCGTCGTCGTCGTCTCATGTAGTCATGGTACTTAAACACCGTGAAACGCACGCCTCGCGCTAGATTGTAACGCGTACTTAAAAAACACCAGTACACCCGTTTACGCCTCGCGCTAGAGAGCTTCGTGCTTCAAAGATAAGAGACTATTACAGCAAATTTATATACCTCCACCCCCAATGGTTTTATCTTCGTTAGCAAAAACGCCAAAGCTCCAAGGATACACTCGCACACTGCATGCTTCGCTCTTGCTCAGGTTTTACGTTAGTGGAGATGGCCCGGGATTTTTTATCTCTGCCCTATAGAAAACGCAGAAGTGGACCCATGTTATAAGAGCAAGCAGAAGTGGACCTATGTTCAGCTTTCAATAGAGTTACATAGACGTGAAATTCGGCGTTCACATTTGGCGCCCAAATGCGAGTGCTTCGGATATTCGATAATTGCGTATCTAGTAAGCAGCGCGTTTCACAGGTAGCGCCACCGTTCCATGCTTGATCCCGGCATCCGCTGAACGACCCGAGCGCTGTGATGTCAGTGCGTCCACCAGAAAATTTAGAAACTGAATCGTGGGCGCGTACACAGCGCTCAGCACAATTAGTGGGAGGCTAATCCTCTATGGGGTTTGGCGTCATTCAGAACATACTGTTCAATATATTCGACACATTAAAACCCTAATTCTTGGAGGGGGAGGTTACTCCGACCGTGCCTTTGTGCCTCATATTGACAGGGGCTGGCCTTTACTCCGATCGAAAGATTACCTTATCGGAATTACACACATATGTTCATTTTTACGCGAGTGTTGAACGAAATTATTGGGCGAACTGATGCGGATTGGTTTTTACTCCGCAAACAAGCCTCATTTGGTTCATTTGCGTCGTTAAGTGGAGTCAGTGTTCTGATTGGCCAATTTTGGCAGCTCTCCCATGCATGTCACGGGGAACTTTAGCTATGAACTCACCTCAATTGAGCAATTGAAAGCTTTCCTCGTTTGTATAAAAGTCCGGCCTGCTTTACGGCGAATTTCAATCACATTTAATCGAAATAGCTATATGTGCCTGCCGCTGCAGCTTATATCAGTTGAAATAAGGATGAGCTTCCTTGTGCCGACGAGGCGACTAGTGAATGACTACAGTGTAATAACGTCAGAGAAATCAATATGGATCGGAGGCCATAATCATGATGATGATGATGACGGGCGTCATGAGCGGTTTAACAAAATACACACCATCTGTGCGACTCTGCGCCATCTATTGAGTGGCTCTCGCAACAGTTTTAAAATGGCAATACTTAAGAACAAATTTCACCCGTCGTTTTTTCACCAGATACAGAGAGTTCACGTGAGCTAGAGTTGGTGGACACTGGAACGCCCTGACATCTTTTACCGAGTTCGATAAAAGATTCCAACGCTCCGTTTTTTCTGTTTCTGACAGCTCTTTGTAGGAGAATTTTAAGTGCAGAGCACTCTAGGGGCTCGCCTTGCCGTTGTAGCTCGCTCGCTGGACCCAAGTAGAGCCACACGGCGTTCTGCCGTCACGGCGTCCCGCAGGCCTAGCGGTTTATATAGCCATAACCGTTCGAAACTCATGAATCGCTGGCGCTTGTCATACATATCCCATTTGGCGCAAAGAAAACTGCAGGTACATTTGAGGCAAAATATACGTAATTAATCAGCAGCGTCCGCGCTCATTCAGTTAGGAACGCTCGTTGGGTTGGTTTTTACAATAGTAAGCGGAAAAAAAGTTGCGGTGCAACTGGTGCGACGCCGGCACGTGCGGGAGGAAAAGCAAGCACAAAAAAATGGGCCCATCTCCCCGCGAGGGGAACTCGAGTAAATGCGTCGCATAGGGGGTGGGTGTATTGCGTTAACGTTTAGTGTTTGGGGGTCGGTGCTAGCACGTGTACACCACGCAGCTACACGCCGCTAGCACGCCGCTGAGTCGCCAACGCACGCCGCTGACGACGTAGTTTGAATGAGTCAAGGATATAAGGCGCGTTCGTAGCCTTTGATTCTGTGTCGGTACTACTTTTGTGGCGCAGTGGGAAGAGCACCATGTACCTCGCGTTCCGCCCACAGGTAGTGAATGCGTTGTATCAGCAGCTTCTTGACGTAGTTTGAATGATTCAAGGATATAAGGCGCGTTCGTTGCCTTTCATTCTGTGTCGGTTTTGTGGCGCAGTGGGTAGAGCACCATGTACCTTGCGTTCCGCCCTCAGGGTCGTGGGATCGAAACCAGGCGCCGGTAACTGTTATTTTTTTTATAGTGTAGGGGGAGGGGCTGGCTGCGGACGCCGACGCACGGGTGACATCGTGAGTTATACAAATGCTCTGCATTTAAAAGAACTCACGCTGGCGCTGTTTCAGGCAGGGCGCGCGCGAGCACTGCGGAGGCGGGAAATTTGAATTGCATTGGGTGGCAGCAGTGAGCGGATAACGGCGCTAGAGCCCATTATGGCAAATCACTGCTCTGCACTTCCGGCAGCGTTCACGTTGAGGGGAACGGCTTTAATTTTGTAGCGTAAGCTACACTGGCCGAGGTTGAGCAGTTTCGCGTGGCCGTGAAAGGCCGTGTTGCGCAAGCGCGAAGGGTATTGGATTGGATTGGCTTGGATTAGCTTGAATTGGATTGGATTTGGATTTGGATCGGATTAAAGTGGATTGTGTTGGATTGTGTTGGATTGTGTTGCGTCATAGCCGCGGCAGACGCACAGGCGCCGGCGCGTGCCGAGTGCGCAGTAGCCAAGTCTGACGCTGCGTCGGAGCCGCTTGATAGCCGTTTCGCGTGGCTCGTGAACAGCCGTGCTGAGCATGCGCGAGGAGCAGTGACTGGACTGGACTGGACTGGATTAGAATGGACTGGACTGGACTCCATGGACTGGATTGGACTGGACTGGATTGGACTGAATTGCTGAACCTTAGCTCACGCTACGAATATCCTGGCATAGCAGAGCTAAGCCACTATTAATTTTTTTTGCCTACATGATGCTACCGCAAATAGGGGACAGGGATTTTAACACGTCACATAACGGCACAGTAACAGTTTAATATCAAATACGCTCCTTTAAACGCTAATTCCTGATTGGTGGCAGCAGCGTTTCCCGTTGGGCAAACTGCAGCGAGAAATGAGTGACCCAGCCATGTTCTGTTTTGTGGCAATGGTGAAATTTAAGGGTATTGAAGAGAGAGAGGAAATTCACGTTTGGTTCATTAACAAGCCGGATTTGTCCCGACAACAATAATACCAAGTTTATCGCAGAATTCAGGTAAATCATTGAGATATTAAGGACAGCAGACGAAGCAGTGGCGACTCCCCACCCCTTTCCGGAAACTTTTCTATGACGTCACAGAACCTTCGTTGTGTGATTGGCGGCCTCCGCCCTATAACTACCGCCCAGAAACACGACAGGGCGATCGTAGTGGGGCCTCTAGTTCCGTTTGATCGTATTACTGGAAAGTAATGTGCAGTTTACCCGCCGCGGTGGCTCAGTGGCTAAGGCGTTGCGCTGCTGAGCACGAGGTCGCGGGTTCGATTCCCGGCTGCGGCGGTCGCTTTTCTGATGGAGGCGCAAAGCAAAAACGCCCGTGTGTACAAGATTTCGGCGCACGTTAAAATCCCCAGGTGGTCAAAACTAATCCGGAGCCCTCCACTACGGCGCGCCTCATCGCCTGTGTTGCGTCGGCGCGTTAAACCCTACAATCAATAAATAAATGTGCAGTTAAAACAATGATAACATTGGTCATCCTCGATTATCAATCCCCGTATCGTCCGCGGACTGCCTGAGACGCGATCCGGCGCTCGATGTTCCCACGTGCTCCTAGGGGACTTCCGGTCCGAACACAGTCGTCGGGCTACCCGCGGACTGTTCAGGACTGGTAAATCGAGGATGCACATTGAATATAGCGCTGGCCCGTATTACGTCACTCCTGCCCATATGACGTACCTGTGGGGCGAAATTTGAACGTCCTTTCTAATTACGTGCGTTTTCGGCTAAAAAAAAACATCTTTTGGGGCTGGAATGGAGGTGCGCGAGCTACGAAATACTACTTCCTTAAAACTTAACAAAGTTTTGTTGTTTTGTTCATGATGCATTAAAGGGGCCCTGAGATGAATTTCAAAGTAATCTTGTTTGTGTCAGAAAACCCGCCGCGGTGGCTCAGTGGCTAAGGCGTTGCGCTGCTGAGCACCAGGTAGCGGGTTCGATTCCCGGCCGCGGCGGCCGCTTTTCTGATGGAGGCGAAAAGCAAAAACGCCCGTGTGTACGAGCTTTCGGCGCACGTTAAAGATCCCCAGGTGGTCAAAACTAATCCGGAGCCCTCCACTACGGCGCGCTTCATCGGCTGCGTTGCGTCGGCGCGTTAAACCCTACAATTAGAATCATCTGTTTGTGTCAGAAATCTATTCTATAGCTGTAGAAGCAAGTCCAAAATTAGTAAGCGTATTCGCTCACGCTAACAAAAGTTATTAACCCGACGAGACAGAACTATTTGTTGGCTCGGCGGCTTGCGATGACGTAGAAGCCCGACCCCGTCCGAGGCGAAGCACTTATTTCATGGTTGGCCGCTAAAATTCGCTTCTATGTTTGCGATTTTTGTCGGCGGCGGTTCTACCCGCGTTGGTTTATAGCGTCGTCGGAGTGGGTCGCACATGGGACGACGACGCCTCCCCCTTTTTTTGGAGCTACCTTCTGAGTCCTTACGGACTTTGGGAAGGAGATACTGCATATACCGCGATTGCAGGAGTCGATTTTGCACGCGTGAGAGTTACCGTAAACGGTAACTTATTTTTACCGTTGCTACATAGCGATACAGTGGCTAGAATTTCTAGCGACTGTAATAGCGAGCTCCCTGCGCCGGCGAAATGTACGCTCACGTCTTGATTAGATTACCGTCTAGAGAACGCCCTTCTCCGAAACGTCGCCCACTCCCCTTTACGGGTGAAATGTTCAATTTACTGAAAGACCTCAAAGATCGCCCGCCCCGTAAAATCGATGGCTTTAGCGCAGATGAACGAACAAAATAAACGCGAATCATCTATCCATGTGTTGATGCGGTCCCTTATTTGTCCTTCCCGCGCTTGACCCTAAAGTTCGCCCGTCTCGAATTCTCTCTGGATATCTCCGCAGTTTTGGTTGGCGGTGCGGTCACCTTTACGCAGTTTTTCGCACCTGACCCGAAAGTTTGCCCATCTCGTATTTTCACTTGATATCACTGTACTTTGGGTGGGCGTTCTTTGGGAACTTTATGGTATACAGCAAATGCACTGCGCTCGGCGCTTCATACAAGTAATATTAGTTGACGTTGTTTCTTACGTTCTTGCTAAATGATGATCAGGAGTACGATAAATGACAATTTTTTCAGAAGAGCAAGCAAAATCTCCGCCTCTAGTCCAGCCTCCTACGCTTCCAATGGTTCAGATGCGTTTATGAACTAGCAAAGCTCTTTTAAGCTTTTAAAATCGTGTTGGGCAAGGTAATATAGGTAACCGCGGAATTTTATTACGATATATCTTACTCATTTTATGTCAAAATATTTAGCGTAGGGGTGAATTCAGGTTAATGCATTACTTGGTGCTAATTGTTCCCACAATATGGCGGCGTCGACGTCATGTTTGCTTTTTTTTAAGCTCTAAGTAGAATTATGACTCTTTTAAAATAAAATTATTGTATTATAAGAGTTGTACCTAAAACGTCCAAGCTTCAAGCTATTAACAGTTCTGGGCAACAAACTTTTGTGTCATTTACTTTGATACGAATTCGCCAGATGTCGCTACTTGGCAGCCGGTAAGCAGGAATGTAGAAACCGCACAGTGCAGTTTTTTTGTTTCCAGCGGTAAACGGCTACTCTTGCTTCCGCTAACACGGTAATCGCTAAAGCGCGCTAAGGACGCTAGGCAGCAAAGTTCATTCAGAAGGCCGGGCGCATCAAACCTGACTTTCCTGCGATCATGACTTAATGGCAAGCAATGAAATGACTCTTTGGCAGGAGTTGTCGTTACGCGTTGCGCATGCTCTTCACCTTGTCACGACCGGCGCAGAGACAATCAGCCGCGACAGCGTTAGGCTTGAACTGATTTATTCAGCAAGTGTAAGCGCACGTGAGCGTGCGCCTCGTGATAACGAGCAGTGTATGCCCAGCGTCGTCCAAGCGCTGCGTCAGGAGCTCCCGCCTTCGTCGTCGGCGTGGCGCTCCCTTGGCGCACCGTTCGTTACAACCTCATAACTGAAACAACGTCGAGGCTACGCTCGAAACACAGAGGAGGGTGCAAGGAATCCTTTCGGGTACAGCAGCCAAGTACAGAAACGGAGCGCTGAGCCGTTGGTTGCTCCAGCGCTCACTGTATCCTTCCGCCAAGAACAGGTGAGCGTCGAGCCGAGTGTGTAATCGCTTTACACTTCGGTATAACACAAATATCTGCACTGCATAAACGGAAACGGACACGAAAGATGTTTGTAGCTTTCTGGTGTTTTTATTGCTGGTAAAAATACTTAAATCAACGTCGGACTAGCACGTCACAGATTAGTTCAAGAAATAGCCGTTGCACTCCGATACCATCGACCCCCAGAAAACCTCCATCTCAGGGGCCCTTGAAGGACCACTTACAAGCGGGGCACCAGGCTTTTCCTAAGTTGACCAGTACAGGGAAACTGCGCGTAGCGATTTTTTGGCCACCTCTTGAAAGTAAGTTTGTCGATTCAGTAGTACACCAAGTAAAGTGTGGCCTCCCTTGCTTCCTTCTCTGCTCGCAGCTTATGTGGCCGAAACCTGTGCCTTTGCATGGTGGGAAACATGAGAGGAGCCACCGCTAGCCACATGGTTGACAAGGTGAGCTGAGTGGATTTTAGGAGCGGTGATATTTTTACTCAGAAGCTCTGAAATAAATTTTCAAACCGTTTCCGCAGCTCGGAGGAATGGGAAGCTCTGAAAGTGGCTAAATTTGTTTGCTGAGCACACGAACGCGGCCGCTTTTCTGTGGAGGCGAAAACAACGCCGTGTGTACGAGATTTCGGCGCACGTTAGAGATCCCCAGGTGGTCAAAATTAATGCCGAGCCCTCCACTACGGCGCGCCTCATCGCTTACAATCAAATCAAAATGGGCATAGACATAGCACGATGCTTAAACAAGGGCACAATGATCGGGGGAGGGAACATTGAACGATCCGCGTCCTGTGCCTTAATGCTTGTTGGCTTGTCGCTTCAGAAGAGGCTTTGGTCGCAGCCGCCTCGACGGGATCTGGGAGGCCGGTATAGGCAGGCATACCGGCCGCTCAAGCATTTAAAAGCCCTTGTTATTCCCTAGGTGGCAAATAATCGAAGTCCAAGCCAGCCTCTTCGCCCGGGAAATGTTGTCGAGGTCGGCCATGACTTGGAGACGTAAAAGCCGCCGTTGCCAGCGTGAGAGTGCCACAGCGCTAACCATTTACTCTTTGGGCCGCACCGGCATGCCTCGCTCCTCCTTTGTGACGCAATGTCTACGTCACAAAAAGAAAATTACAGAAAACGAGGGAAAGAAATGCCAGCTTTATTTACTTATTTCTCAGCAAATGAAACATCGTGACTCGTTGAAAAAAAAAAACGCCGAGAGAACTAAGAAATGTATGATCTTTCACTTAAAACGAAATTTTATTCAGCCTTTAGTGTCCCTTTTAACGGCACTCCGGTCAGTCGTGCTAGAATAAGGCATGTTGGCAAAACTTACGCAACACCGCTACCCAACATCTTCTCGCCGAATTGCCCTATCGCATTTTTCTCATATTCCGCCAAGAGCAAGATTAACGGTGTTACGAATGGGCTCATGATATTTTCCCGTATCCTGGCAAAATAGCCGGCGAGATGCTTGCAGGCGAGAGTTTTCTTTGTTCGGACGAAGAGGAGTCATAGGCCAAATTTAAAACCGGTTTTTGTAGCGTAAGCTACACTGGCCGAATTTGAGCTAGTTTCGCGTGGATCTTGAAGGGCCGTGCTGCGCTAGCGCGAGGAGCATTGGATTGGATTGGATTAAATTGGATTAGATTGGATTGGAAATCTAATTCAATTGGAGTACGGGTGTGTAGTTGGGTCTGCACATTCGCCGGTCTGCGCAATTCCAGAGGAGTGACGTCATAGCAGCTGCAGACGCACTGGCGCCGGCGCGTGCCCAGCTGTGCGCCTCCGTTGCGCAGTAGTAGCCAAGTCTGACGCTGCGCCGGAGTCGCTTGATATACATGTGTCACATAATGCGTATACCGTGTATGTGTCATTGAAGCAGCAGTAGGCATGATAATCAAGCTAATCCTAGACAACCAAGAAAGATAAGAATAACCACCTGAACCTTCCGCTCACGCTACGTATATCCTGGCATAGCCGAGCTAAGCCACTGGCAATTTCTTCTCTTCGCGAGATGAAGAGTATACGACGTCATAGCACACAACGTTCCGACAAACGTTCGAACATGACAATTTTTTTGTGACAGATGAATCAGTCAGAATAATCGCCATATTGTGTTTCATGCTAACCTTTCAGCTTGGGAAAATGCCGGTTTTCTTGCTTATTTTGCCATTTTAACGCATAAGTTGCAGCCCATGTAGACTTTATGTACCAATGAAGACAACACCCAATTTTGCTTTCTTCGAAAGGCTGTGCAATTCATAGGTTTCTTTAATGTTGTTTGGTTGGAAACAATGCAATAATTAGAGACTTAGTTGCATTTAGATGATCGGAATTAAAGTTCTGGAATTGTTACTTGCCGAACGTACACTTGTGCTATGAGGGCGTGTCGTTGGGAAGGGTCACGATCAATTTGGACCACTATATAAGGCATCTTTAACGTGCGGCGAAATTTCGATGCGGGAATGTTTTGGCTTTTCTCCTCAGTCAGAATAACGGTGACCAGCGCAGCGGGGATCGAAAGGAACAGCTATTAAATTACCCGCTCGCTACATGACCCTGTTTAAATCCAAAATTTTTGGGGAGGCACCTTAATCCAGACAAAAAAAAAATGACTGCCAGTATGCTGACTCCGTGTTAACACTAACGCAGTCCGACAAAAACTGAAAATTGGCTTCCGTGTTAAACCTTGTGATACGTATATTGTCGTTACTTTCGCACTTGTTTCAGACAGTAATCGCAAGCTTAGGTTTTCACTGGCTAGAATAGCCTGGGATTGGCTCTCATTGTTCCAAATAGAGGAGGTGATCCGATGTTTCCTGCATTCCCTTCAGTTTCCAGCGCATAGTTAAAGATGAAAATAAGCAACGTTTTTGTTTTTCTTTGCTACCAGAGAAAAATAAATGACGCTGTGTCCTTGTGAATTTAGTGCTTTTTGGATAGCATCAGCCAACTCGAGACAATCCGTACGGGCCGGCGTCTTGCACCGTCCGGTAACAGCGTACAATGAACGTAGGAAGAGCCTTTAGACAACGAATCCCTATCGGCGTTTCTTACAATATAATAGTATAATTAGGCGCAGTTTTTCATTTTTGTTATTCCCCATAGCAACCTTCGACTGGAGCAAACTTGTATTGATGGTCCATTTCTGGAACTATATTTTTTGACTTTGCAATATCGCGTTGAGGACTAACTTGATAGCTTCCATCAAAGAGGCAAGTACATTTGTAGCGGTATCATCATCACCACTGGAACGCCCATCGCCATCATTGGCCTGGCTGCCCTGCACCATCATCATTATGCACCGCGCTGCTCTCGGAAGAGGCCGAATCACGCGCACACAACACATCAGGCACCGGTTGCGGCAAGACGTCTGGTGCCTTCTATCGCTTTTCTGGCATGCCCTGTACAGACATAACTGAAAGCAGCTCTATACAATTGATGCGCAGGTGGACATCCGCTTGTGGAAGAACAACACCAACAACCTAGGCATCATCATAACCCGCGACACCTGGCAGGCCATACGGAACTGTTCCAACGTGAGTATGCACTGAAACTGCGTTTACCTGATGATGATGATGACGATGCTTGGTGGCTTCCCCTTTGTAACGGGGTGGCGTTACACAGCGACCTTAGTCGTAACGCCTGTGTACAATCTCCTCGCCATTAAAAAAAAAAAAACCTTTATGAAATTTTTATGTTAGTCTGACTTCTTTTTTCGTATGTCTTCCCGGATTCTTTCTCTGCTCTTTTCCCACCAACACTTTAATTTTCTTTTACTAACCGCTACTGCTGTCCAAATCACTTTTCCTTTAACCTTAAAGCCAAGGGCTTCCGGAAGCTGGATGTCTTCCTCACCGAGGACTGGACCTTTGCACTCCGTTACGATATGTCGCATGGTTTCTGGCTCCCTGCCGCAACCTGCGCACCGTTCTTCCTGCGCCGGCTCGCGGATAAGCGTTTTTGTCCGCAAGTAGCCCGTCCGGACTTCAAAAAGAAATCCACTCCCTTTGGTATTATCAAACAACTTTTCTCTCGTGATCCCCCGCTTCTTGAACTTTCTATGGGGCTTCCACCTCCCGGCTAGCAATAACAGTACAATTTATGTGTTGAAACTCTTGGCGAATCTTGCTTTTGGGCGTGGGGACCGGTGCATAACCTTCAGGGGTGTAATCAGGCCAACGTATTCGTAATGCATGAAGAATTTCGCAGCATTTTCCTGCATTTGCTGTGTTCCCTGTCTTTTAAAAGCAGAGCTTTATATGGCTATGTCAAAGAAAAATGCGGTAGCTTCGTGTACGCAGAAAACTGCTCCTGCGCAACCACATGCGCATGCGCATTAAAGCAGGTTGGGGAGGATTTAGAAGTGAGGAGAGAGAGATTGGCTAGGTTTATAAACGACGTAGCTGCACGCTCGCATCTGGTGACACTGGCAGTGGAACCGGCGCATTGTAGAGAGCGAAACACACTGGTAAACACCGGCAGCACGTTACATCTTCGCTGGTTAAAGGGGCAAGTGAAGACAAAATACAAGTTTGGTTCACTACAAAACTGCTTTGTCCCAAAAACAATGATACCGATTTCATCGCAAATTTCGAACAAATACTGGAGATTAAAGAAAATGTGCGAAGCAGTGGCGACTCCTTAGCCACTTTCCGTGACGTCATAGCACGGACGTCAGAGCACTGTGACGTCATAGCAATTTTGGTATGATGTCACAGAATCTTGTCTGTGCTATTGGCGATCTAACCCATCGCTTATAAGACACATGACCGGAAGATTGAAGTGTGGACTCGTTTCATCGCATCACTTGAATGCCAACGTGCAGTTAGCACACTTCAAATTATGTTTATAGTGGTGGCCCATATGATGTCACTCCTGCCCATAACACGTCACTGTACCGCGAAATTTAAAAGTTTTTTAAACACTTCTTGCGTTTTTTCGGTAAAAAAAAACCCGGCCATCTCCACTAAAGAGAAACCTGGGGAGGGGCGAAGCATGCAGTGTATAAGTGTATTCTTGGCGCCTTGGCGTTTTTGCCAACGGAGATGAAACCGTGGGGGTTAGAGGTATACAGCTTTGCTGTAACAGTCTCTTGTCTTTGAAGCACGAAGCTTTCTAGCGCGAGGCGTAAACGAGTGTTCCGGTGTTTTAGTACGCGTCACGAAGCGATCCAACCCGCCGCGGTGGCTCAGTGGCTAAGGCGTTGCGCTGCTGAGCACGAGGTCGCGGGTTCGATTCCCGGCCGCGGCGGCCGCTTTTCTGATAGTGGCGAAAAGCAAAAACGCGGCGTGTACGAGATTTCGGCGCACGTTAAAGATCCCCAGGTGGTCAAAATTAATCCGGAGCCCTCCACTACGGCGCGCCTCATCGCCTGCGTTGCGTCGGCGCGTTAAACCCTACAAACAATCAACGAAGCGCTCCAGCGGCAGGCGTAAACGAGCGTTCCGGTGTTTTGTAGTAGGCGTTACGTTCTAGCGCGAGGCGTACACGAGTTTCACGGTGTTTTAGTGCCGTGACTACGTGATACGACTAATTATATATACGACGACGGCAGGAGACGCCAACAGCCCCAGCCCATAAGGGGCTTTGCCCCTAAAACGTCTTTCGTTGGTGAAATAGAGCTGAGTGAGGTCCTGAAGCTTACGTATATCAAACTAAAGAAAGTTGCCTTTAGTATACGTGGCTCCTTTAACCATCCGTATGGAGTGCCATGGTCGTATTTTTTAGCGCTGTTCTGCAATTCTTTTTTATATTTCGACCGCTGTTTCAAGGAGTGTCATTGCACGGCTTCCAATGGTCGCAGGCATTCTGCACGTACGACGACTACAACTGGGATCTCACGCTCACTGGCATAGCGGGCACGTGCTTTCCACCTGGAAGCCTCGCCGTGAGCCTGAGTGTGAGCAGGGTCTACCACATCGGAGACAGGCGAGAAAATTTGCCACTTTTTCCCGCGTATTCCCAAATACATGGTATGACGAAGTGATGCACCGTGGAAACAGGGCAGTCTTGCTGTCTTTTCTAAGCAGACTGCCGGCGCAGTCATTGATGTCGACTCTACTCGCACGTGCTGTTTGCTCGTGTCACGGCAGGAAGCAGCACCACCGCGAAAGCAGCGATGTAATATGATCCATTTGATTTTTTCTTCTTCCCGGCATAGATACAAATCTTGACACAAACTTGCAGACTGACGCCATTTTTCTTGACTACGCAAAAGAATTTGATACAGTAAACTAATACAGAAGTTATCCGGGCTAAATCTCGACGCTAACGTGCTACGATGAATTAAATCATTTTGGCTAATCGTTCTCAATTCGTGCACGTACATAACTAGTCCTCTGAACCTCTCGAAGTAACGTCAGGAGTACCGCAAGGGTGTGTCCTCGGTCCCCTTATTTTCTCGTCTACATAAATGAACTACCGCTAACTGTGTCTTGCAAAATCCTCATGTTCGTCGACGATTGTGTGATTTACCATACAATAGCTAATGCTTCCGATCAAGTAACCCTAAAAATGATCTGAATAGCATTCAAGAAGGTGGTGTAAAAATTGGCTTCTCAAACTTAACCGGCCCCTTAGGTAGCAAATGTTCTTTATATCCTGTGTATCAACCGCTTATGTGGCAAACGTTCTTTATACTCTTTATATCCACCCCTTATGTAATACCCCCTTGCGGGATCCTTGAGAAAATAAAATATTATGATGATATGATTTTGTGTCAGTACCGAATGAAGTCAACAAGGCGCGCCACGAGAAGGAAGTTGTGCAGATATGATCTCTTCCTGCCGCGCGAAGCTGCTGGACTGCCTGCGGGCAACTATTGCGACATGTTGCGGCTATACCCCGAATGAAAGACGTAGCCGGAAAGGCTGTGAAAAGTTCTGGAGTTCTACTGAAAATATTTGGCGCGAAGGTTTCGCCTTTTGCCTATTTCTGGCTGTCAATCGTTTAACCCACATACACTAGACTCTGCGTAAACAGAACTTCAGAGACGAAATAATTAGTTCCATTTAACAGGAGTTTTGCTTACTGCGAGGGATTTGCAAAAGTGTAAATTTATGTGCATACACACTGTTAATACCATTTCATGGAACTCTAAGCACTAGAAGGTGAATGTAGCAGGTGGATTTCAGAAAGCAAAAAAAAAAAAAAAAAAACTACAAGAGATTTAGGCACAGCATTCACGAAGTTTATTTGACAACAATTAGTCACTGCGCAGTAAAATGCATCCATTTGTTTTATTTGAGACCTTGACACTGCAACTTGAAGATCAGAATCTTCAGCAGCTGACGCTCACGGCAATGGGCCTGACAAGAAGTTCCAGTTTCGGTGCCGTTTACACGATGACGCGGAAATTTTAGTTCCGATTACCGAAAGGTTTTTTTACGTTATCTGAATACAAAACCAAACATTTTACAGGCTGCTGTTTCTTTTAAGCGGCAGTTCCGTTTAAGCTGTTTCCGTTCATCGAGATTCTATTGTATTTCTGTTATATAGTTAACCGTGAAATCTTCGCCAGCTTGCACGAAACACTGTGTACACAGTCTTCGCTTTTGCTCGTGATAGCGATTAAACACGACAGTCTTTCTTGGGCTACTTAAACGCAGAAATTTTGGTCTGTCTGCCTGTCTGTATGTCTGTCTGTGACTTGATTCAGTCACCCGGCCAAAGTGAAACAGAAGCTGCGCAATAGTCTTATATATCCACAGCCAAATCTAAACGTCTAAGTCCGGTGTGAATGTTCATACTTGTCAACATTGTTGAACAAGAACAAGACATTACGCAAATATAAGGCAGAAAATCAATACATAAGCGATATCTGCAGTGTTGCTTTATTAAAAAAATCACGTATGCTTGG
The DNA here is from genome assembly GCA_013339765.2 of Haemaphysalis longicornis. NCBI lineage: Eukaryota > Metazoa > Arthropoda > Arachnida > Ixodida > Ixodidae > Haemaphysalis > Haemaphysalis longicornis. The sequence goes on along the minus strand of CM023457.1, from coordinate 37,122,769 downwards.
TTTTTGCGAGAGCAAAGAAAATGCTACATCAACTGCAGAAAACCATCGCCTGCTGCTGTCCGCCCCACTATAGCTCCTGGCGACATTTCAGAAATCAAACGGCAACAGCAATGAAGTTCCACTAGATAGGTTCCACGTTCCGCTTGGAACGCTCGTGGAGTAGGCCACGTGGTTCTATAACTTCGTAGTAGCGTGCCTCGATTCACGCGCGTCTCCGCCGTACGGCAGCGCTGGCATCGAGGCACCCGACTTGGCGCAAGTGAAAACGCGGTAAATTTAAATTGACTTGAACCAACCTCTAGCGTGTTCATCTTGGGAGGAACGAGACGGGAGAGGAACGGCGTGAGAGGTGAGCGGGAAAGAGAAGGCAGGCATTTACCTGGCAGGGGCGCCAGTCGATCGTCTTTTTGTAGCGTAAGCTACACTGGCCGAGGTTGAGTACTTTCGCGTGGACCTTGAAGGGCCGTGCTGCGCAAGCGCCAAGAGCATTGGATTAGATTAGATTGGATCGTTGGATTGGATCGGATTGGATTGTATTGGAATGGATGTAATTGATTTAAATTTGATCGTATTGGATTAGATTGAAAAATCCAATCGTAATTGGAGTACGGGTGTGTTAGAATTGGGATCTGCACATTCACCGAGTCTGCGCATTTCGGAGGAGTGACGTCATAGCCGTGACAGACGCACTGGCGCCAGCGATGTCCAGCTGATCGCCTCCGTTGCGCAGTAGCCAAGTCTGGGACGGTGCGCCGGAGCCGCTTGATAGCCGTTTCGCGTGGCACCTGGGGAAGCCGTGCTGCGTACGCGCGAGGAGCAGTGACTGGACTGTACTGGACTGGATTGGATTGGATTGCTGAACCTTAGCTCACGCTACGTATAGCCTAGCATAGCCGAGCTAAGCCACTGCTAATTTTTTAGAAGCATTACATCTCAGCACTTTTGTTTGGAGTGATTGCTGAAACGCGCCCCCTCCACTCTTTGGTCTGCAGTGGGATGCACCCCCAACCCAAAGGAAGCCTCGGTACACTGCTGCAGGAGGGCCCTCAAATCCATCCCTCAGGGCGGCTTCGGATCGGAGGGCATCAAGGCGCTGCAAGCCGCCCCACCCAAGTTTTACCAGGATTCCGAAACTCAGCGGTGGCTGGGCCGACGTCCGTGACCATCAACTCTGTTCGGAGTTCACTCTATGAGGGATCATAGGCCCACGGACTCGTTCACACTGCGTACTGTGCGCGGACTACAATGGGACTTGTACTTTGTTCTGTACCGCTTTGGTTTTGTCGGTGTCTGTTTGGTTTTGTCTGTCAGTTGGCATATTTTTGACTTTTTGCGTTGGTTTTAAAAATGGCGCTATCGGACCTGAAATAGGATGTGGGTGTTCGCTAAATGCGTCTAATTAATTGATGTTTTTTACAGCGACACTATGAAAATAATTCACGCTTTCGAGAATAAATGAATTGCCGGTAATAGACATGCGACCGCGGTACTAGGCCTAAATACGCAATGCTCCTTGCGTGATTTTGTGCGCTGGTTTTAAAAATGGCGCCCACACGCGTGAAATGCCAGGAGTCTGTTTTTGCTAACACTGTTTATTTAGGATGTTCGTTCGGAAAATACGGTAATACAATTCACTGAGTGAGAGTAAGTGAATAAATAAATAGGCTATAAAATAATAAAATAAAAACAATAAATAGATAAACAAATAAATGGAATGAAGAAGAAATAAAAAGGATAATATGTAAGCCTGCCATGCGTGATTTTGAGCGTTAGTTCCGAAAAAACGGCGCGATAATAGCTGGTATATCACGAGTCTTAGTTTTCGATAAATCTATCTATTTATTTATATACGCACAGACACAGATAAAACAATTCGCGGCGCCATAACAAAAGAGTTGGCGGTAATACCATACGACCACGTGCGTATATACCTCAAGGTGTGTAACGTTTCATACATTACCGATCTCCTTCCCCATATAGCAGATTGAAAGCGACGGGAACGCTGGTTATCTGGAGGCCCTTCATCCGGCATTGCGTTCCCTTGTGAACAAACCAATTTCTTACGAAATTATCTCGTCTCTCGCTGTCGTTGCACTTTTTGTCCCGTGGTTACACGTAATTCTTGCGTCTCCTAGACGCAGTGTTGCGCTGCATGATAGCTCCTGATGTTCTTAACCCAGGTTCGTTGCAACTATCATCTGGATTGAGTATGGAGTCAAGCGACGTTACAAATGAACAAACCCACGGCCATTACCCGAGCAAGTAACATACAACCACGGCGTCGTCGCTTCGATTCCCGACGGCGGAAGTTCTAAGAACAAAGAATTTTTAACACTAGAGTTGTTTTAAGCTTGTGGTTCCGCCTTATAGAAGAGCCGTATAGAAGAAGAGCCGTATGAAAAAGGAAAGTATCATGCAAGACTCTTCTCGGACGACTGTCGGCGTGACGCCATTAGCGTTCTTTTGGAATCGCGACCGATTTCCGTTGGTTGCCCCCTCCTGTTTTCCCATTTCCTACAGTCTCCATAGCCCTAATCAATACTCCTCCCTACCTCCATTCACCTTCATTTGAAGGACCCATCATCTCCCCCACTCTCTTTTCGTCTCCCACTCGCTTTTCCGTCTTCCATCGCTGCAGTCCCCCCTTTACTCTCCCCCCATTTACTCCCCCATTTACTCCCGCCGTAGCCCCCATTTATATTCCGCATTACTTCCCCACTTTTCTCTTCTCCCACTTTATCCCACCATTTGCGCTCTGAACTAACTTTGGATCGAATGTCAAGTTGGCACCCAACGGCTGGAAAACCGGTTAGAACAAAAATCCGACAGACACCGCAAAACACGATAACTTGCCTAGGAATGCTATGCTCGGTTTACAACTTAAGAACGGCAACGGATGTTGCCGCTGTGCCTCATCACCGCAACCGGATGTTACTCCGCGCGCGCGCAAGTAGTGCGTTACTGTGAAGTATTTTGAACATGGCACGAGCCGTTTCCCCGCATTTTATGGATTGATGTGCTTATAAACTACTGCAGTGACGACAAATAACTAGGCGAGAAAAAGCAGGCGAATCACGAAGTTCATAGCAATCTCCTTTCAAAACGCGCGCGCCCGTTGAACATTCCGGGTCCGTCGCTTTGGCGGAGTTGATACCATACATGAGCTATTGCCGTTTTTTTAACTTGTTCCCGAGTATAGTACCTTTAAAAGAGAGTGAGTGAAGCGAGAAATCTACGTAACAGAAAATCGGCCTTCTGGTGAAATGGCTTTATTTGACCATAAATGGGGCCATTTTATCCGCGGCGAACTTTTTGAATAATGGGGGAAACGCACACCTCTTGTCATAGCGCAAGGCGTGGCCGGACAACCATGACCAGAAACCACCTTCCAGGAAATTTTCGAAATGGTTGAACTTAAGGAACATTGAGTGACGCATGTTATAGCCTTCTTTTTTGTTAAAGTGAGCTACGCTCATAAAAAAAAAGCAATATGAAAATCCTCTCCGTCCCCGTGCAGTAGCGCAGACAACGTTGCTGACACCGGCGCATTGCCGTGAGCACTTTTGTCCACCTCAAATCTGTCCTAGCGCTGGTGTGTTGCAGCCGATGATGCGGAGAGGAACAAGGATTTTTTCCCCCTGGCGAAACCTGATGGGGCTCTCCAAGGAGCGAATCGCTGTAATGGTCGATAAATTCTGCATGGTTCCGAAAGGCGACTACAGCTGACCGCGAAGAAATACGTAAGAACCACGTCCATTTCTGCATTCCTGCTTTCCCTGTCGGAAAGACTATCTTCATTTGTCACCTGAAGCAAGAGAAGAAGATTTTTACGCTTCAGTGCGCGCTTGCAAGCGTGATCGATAGCTGTTTTAGTTTTTCTTCAACAAACACATACACCCTGGGTTCAAACTTGAATCTCGTTCCTGTATTGCGACTAGGACTTTGCTACTTGGCTATTTTGCTACTTTGTACTTCTTGCTACTTTCTTGTGCTTTTACAAACACGTCGGGAGGAAAAGTTTTGCCTTCAGAATATGACGCTGACATGACGATCCCGGCTAGAAGGACATTGGCTTGTCTCCAATTGCCCTAAAGTTTTGAAAGACAAAACTTCTGGCAATGCAGACAGCTAATGTCCTTGGCTGGGGTTTATGAGATAGAAGCTGTACTTTCGTGTTCTTCTTCATGATCATGAGTGTGTGTGTAAGTTTGGGGGTTGCATGCCTAATTCCTAAGACTGTCCTGGAAAGTTTTTTTCGACCGATCGGTCCTGTTTCAACTGAATGTCTTATCTCTAACCATTCCTTTATTGAGATTTTCAAGTAACCAGTTTGACACACTGCAAGCTCGGTTTCACGCACGCGCCGTGTGTCCACACGTCTCATCTGAGCTTTTCGGTCTACCAAACGGTCTATGGGGAAGTGCATTCGTTTTTTTTACAAGACGCCACAGGTCCCACTAAGAAAGCTTTTGCGTTAATATCTCCTTGCAAGTGGTCGGCTGAGGCTTTAGCTTGCGTCCTTACACCACGCACAGTCAACGCGAGTAGCGTGAATCAAGACCTTCAGTCAAATAGCAGAAGTTTTGACCCTGTTCAAGATCTGAACTATGGTTGGTAATACAGTAAGGAAACCCTATTTTATGTTTATCGCGGCCTTGTTTAGAAAATATCGGTTATTCTTTATTTTTGCGAGCTTAAAATAAGTGTCGCCATCATGCGAGTATTATTTAAATAAGGACTATTATATGCGTAGCGTGGTTTGCAAGGCAAGGCACTCTAAAAAATTTTCTTACGTTTTCTTACGTCCCTCGTCCGCCTACGTCGTCGATATAGCTTTCTTCCTGCGTGACTATTTACAGGCTACACTTATGGTGGCGCCCTCAGAAATTTGCTTTGTATCCCCAATTTTTTCCTCTAATTAATAAAACCGAATGAGCCATCGCGGAAGCCTTCAAAAGGATTTAAGCTCCGTGGAATTAGTTCGAGATAAAATAAGTAACACCAAAGGAGCCGTCGTGAAGGCCTTCAGGAAGGTTCAAGCCTCGTACACTCTTAAAATCGCCGCAAGTGGGCTTTACCACAACACCCCAGAAAGACCAACCAGCGTGATAAAATTTGTGAAGTTGGTGAATGACGCGGTCTAGCATGCTAATAAAGCAAAAAACTTTTCCATCCCTTCGTAAAAAAAGTTGAGTGAAACACCAAAGTTTTGATGTGAGAAATCAAAACTGCATCAAAAGTGCGCCTAAAGAATCTTCAAAAGGGCGTACAATCGTTCATCAAACCTTCAATGACCCAAACCACAAACGAAGGACGAACCCATGCGATGGTTTCTCGCGCAATAAGTAAACGCATACCGATACATGGTTTATTAGATAAAAGCGTACTATTGTACTCCTTCTTCATGATTGATGCGTGTATTGTCTTATGAAGAACCTTTACTTTTCGCGATTTTCAAGTATTCGTTTTGACACAACGGAGGTTTCACACACGCGCCGTATGTCAAGAGATCTTGTCAGAGCTTTTCGGTTGACCAACCGGTCGATAGGGAAATGCCTTAGTTTTATGACAGGACGCCATCGTTCCCACTAAAAAAAAATTCCCCGCATTTCCCCGAGGGGAAGAATGTGAAAGTCGAATGCAGAGTTGAATTTGGCGCGGTTCGGTAATGTTCGCGAAAGAGAGATCACACACCCACACACAACTCAAAGAAAGAAGAGCATTTATTCACAGACACCTATTTGTGTTTCGTTGTACTTGATTGCTAGAGCGGATCTCACTTTGAAATTTCGTGGTACTCCTTTAAGCGGGTGCATTAGCCCTTCTCACGCCCGATTCCTGGCCAATCCCCCACGTGGGTATGTGCCATGTCAGCGGCCAGGCAGCGCGCGCCCATCTCCCCCCTTGCAAGGAAGACGAGGAGTGGCCAATCCCCCACGTTATGTGCACAGCGGCCAGGAGCGCGCGCCATCTCGTTCCCACTTAAAAGGCTCGCTTTCGCTTTAAAAAACTGGCTATGCGAGGGACAGCCACGCAATCGCTGTCACCATCATGCACCAACGAGGTCGTAATTAAAGATGTCTTTTATCCTTCTCCTGTCTCCCTGATGGGCACAACTTCGGAGAGTGTAGACTGAAATAAACTTGTTAGCCGCAATGGCGGCAGCAACAATAATGCAACAACAGGAAGTGTTACTCCACCAAACATCAACGCTAACAAATAGAACAAGAACTATTGCAATTACCACCACCAAAAATAACAAAAATAGGCATGCCCAACATGTTTGTTTAGCCTGCAACAACGCGAACGTACAAAGGCAAAAAAACAACAAACGAACGAATGAACAAAAGCAAACAAGCAAACCAACAAACATTGGAAACAGAAGTTCCTCTGAAGTGGGCTCAACCTGGCTATTTCTTGAAAGCGATGGCGGCAAAAAAGCGCTCGTATAGGCTGTTCGCACCGCCGAACCGTAGGCTGGAGCTGAGAATGCAGAACTCCCTGGTCGTCTTCTTGCGGAAGCCAGATATTGTACCCTGAAAGGAATGTTGACGCCCTTGCGGGCACTTACCCGCGCTTCGAACATCGCGGGCGAGAGTGCGTGTCACAAAACATGTTTATTTATGCTTTGGAGCTTTCAAACTTAGTTTTTTCAGCTTCGGTTTTACGACACGCATGTATGTGGAGGGCAAGGGCAGCGTGCCGAAGGCAAACAATAAATTTGTAGCGTAACCGACATAAAATTGGAGAAGCTGCATGTTCGGTCACGCTAACGACCTTAGACCTTACAGGTACTGAAAAAGAGGCACAAAAATAGGTGGCGAACCCTACGCAAGTGGTGGTGGGAATACAAAAAAAAATAATTTATTCTCGTTTCAGAAGGCGACATGTGCGTTTGCTATACAGCTACTAAGGTTTGCGTAACATGAGCCTGTGCGTGCGTGCGTGCGTGCGTGTGTGTGTGTGCGTGTGTGTGTGCGTGTGTGTGTGCGTGTCTAAGTTAAAGTGCTAGTTTTAATGCGTAGCATTCTTTGCCGAGTACCCCATAGGCAGGACGGTGTAACGCCCTGCATTTCCGCAAAAATGCAGAGTTGTCGAAGTTCCATGGCATCTTTAATCGTTTTAGGTAATTAGTTTAGGTAATTAGTCAGAATAAAATTTAAAAAACCAGAAAATAAGAAAAAGAAACAAAAATATCACAAAAAAGGTCTGACAAACAATCTGTACGTCTCTTTCCAAAACCCATAAAAGAACAAAAAAAGTCCGCAATAAACGTTCCAATTACGAATAAATATGGCGAAAATTGCGAAAAACAGTGTAACGCCCTGTATTTTTACAAAAATGCAGATTAGGCGATACAAATATCTATAGTCGCTATAATAGCGTAAATGGAGCTAATTGGTCCAACAGAATTTTTGAAAATCAGAAAATAATTACAATAGAAAAAAAACTTTCACAACAATAATCCGCGAAAAAAAAAATATGCATCCTATACATCTGCCCTTAAAGCCGAAGAATAAACCAAAAATTCCGCTAAAGAACACTGAAAACACAATAAAAACAAGTAAAAATGGCTAAAAACATAAACAATTTCCACAAAAAAAAGGTTTGGCAAAAAACACCAGTAATCATTATTATAGCGAAAATGAAGACAAGTGGTTGAACAACATCCTGAAAAATCAGGGAATAACAAAAATAGAACAATAAAATTTTCACAAAAATGAGTCCACAAAATTGAAATTGCGCATCGTATACACTTCCCCCCAAAACCGAAGAAGCAAAACAAGTTAACAAAGGCACGTTGGAAATGTGTATAAAGACATCGCAAATGGGCCAACTCTGGAGTACCCCTTGCTTCTTCGAAAAAATCAATAATTAGCTACATAAAGGCACTTTGTCGCTGTATGGTATATATTTACATCATTGGTGAAAAGAAACAAAAGAAAACTTATAAAAATAAAATATTCCGACGTCTTTTGGCAGTTATAGCCATATTTTTCTGTAAAGAACTCGCACTCTAGACAAGTGGCTTGAGAATGCTACGTATTAGTAGACAATACTCCGAGTTTCTGCACACTTTTTTGGTTTAGTTTTATGAGCTGAGTTTCATGGTTCCAGTGTCTGAGTTTTGTGGTTTACCAGTGTGACCTATCTCTAAACGATTTTATATATTTCTTAGGGAAAACAATAATTTATTGGTTGCTTTCTTTTTGAAGTATACTATCTGCAGGCGTGTTACAAGTAGGTTTCTGTATTCGGCTGCACGAGCTGTGCCTTGACCTTTGTGCTATGCATGACTTCAACTTGTGCAACACTTATTTGTAAACTCGCATTATGAAAATTTTTTTGTGTGCATAGTATTTAAATTGGAACATGTAGCAGATGTTTCTGTGTAGTTACACTTGCTCTGCATTTATACCTACTTTTCCACGAACACAGCGTTTTGGCTGTCAAACTAACTTTCTAGTGCTTACAGCCACTAATAAGACGAAAGCGATTCTCAATGCACCGCCAAACGTAGGTAGCATCGGCCACGTCTAAGCGTATACTAAAATAATAAATAAAGAAAAAGAGCCGTAAGCTCTTCCGATGTGTGGAGGTGGATGACAAGCAAATCGTTTCAGCCCATGACGTAGGGGTGACACAAAATTAAGTGAGAGGAATGAGCAAAGTTTATTTCTTGTGAGCGTTCACAGTGGCCACCTATAAAAAAACACATACGAACAAGCCAATACTTCTATTTTGAGTCTAGTCATCATGAAATTACTGCTTCTTTTTAACTAATCTACTCAGAATACTTTTTGAAAATGGTGCCTATTACTAAGTACTCTAGTAAAAATGCATATCCAAGTGGTTGAACGTTCATTCATTTATTCGTTGTTCATTCATTCGTTGTTCATTCATTCATTCATTCATTCATTCATTCATTCATTCATTCATTCATTCATTCATTCATTCATTCATTCATTCATTCTTGTTTTTTTACAAACGTGTAATCTTGATGTTCCCGAAATGACGTCTTAAACTGCGTTGGGCATTGGTGGTAATATTTTGCTAAAACACACACCGGGACGTTCGCTTTTCTACGGCTTGCCCTATCGAACGCATCGCCCATGAAGGGCAAGTAAATCTTCCAGAGCTTTTGTTCTTTGACATAAAGGATACGTTAAACCCTAGCCACGTAAGTTTCACCTAAAAGATGTCGGAAACGAAAGTTGCCTCAGCGCAGTTCCTGAACGCACGTCAATAAACACTTTCCGGACGCTTTACGTTGCGCAGAATAAATGAATTGACAGCGTTTGAACGGCGGACTACATTACCAAATATACGAGAGGGAAGGGGGCGTGCTCAAGGGCAAATGAAGAACGTACGTGTTCTCGTCGAAAGTAGATGAGAGAGGGGGTATAAGATAATGCGAGTTTGTCCACCGTTAGTAAAATCTAAAAGTAACAACCATTTGTTACTCTTCCTTTACCCGCTATAAATAGCTTGAGTAATCAAACCTTCTGCATCGCCTTACTTAGGTAATGCTAAAAATAAAGAAGCTAGTTTGAGAGCAGCTGTCGAGATGGGTTTGGATTAGCATTCTCGGCATGAAACAGACCATCGCCTCGCGTGATAAAAAAAGGGTTGTTGATTACCGCGGATCTGATTGCAAGAGAGGTCGATGAGCGCAAAGCGTAGGCAATGAATCTAATTTTTCCGCCATCGTCCGCCTCAAATGGTGATCGCCGTAAGACCTATTCCTTGCGCCTCCATCTGCTTTCGCAGGCTTTGCGCCGCAACACAGCTGATGTAAAAGTATTCTGATGGTACACTAGCCAGTTAACATCAGGAGTTTTTTTTGCTGACAGTAGTTGGGCTCTAAGGGTATCAACGATTGTAATGACGCTTCGTTACTGTTTTAAAATCTGGCGAGGTCTTATTGATCCGTACTTAGCTCATACATTTTAAAGGCTGTTCTTGCCACTCGAGGGAGAAACCAGCACCCTAAGTGCTGCAGTTAATTATGGAGCATACTTACGCGAGTTAAGAATAGAGTACTGGCCCGTAAGCGCTGCTCAATATTGGTCCCCAAAGACGAAGCAGCCCGCCATTAAGCCATCGAAGTCTTCAATGAAATGGAGGTGGAAGCTCGCATGTGTGCGGTTACTAATCGCATGATTCCTGTTTTAGTTACTAAACTTGAGAGTGTTGCGTGTGTGTGAACGTGTTTATTTCAATAGAAAAGCAATGAAAAGGAGTCCTCAGTGAATGACCTTTAGAACTTTTCCAGCCTTGACAGCCCCCAACACCAGCAGGCTCTGATCACTGAAGTCGGAGCTTCAGAGCTTTTTCCCAAACCTCGTAACAACAGGAGCATCGATGCCTAAAGTCTGGGGTCGTTGTTACATCCATATCTCACGAACAAGTCGCTCATCGATGCGGAGCTGAAGATTATGCTGTTAAAAATATGCTTTAGGTGTTTTATTATGTGGCGATGCCACAAACATTTCGCCACGACAATTACTTCTGACGGGCCTTTTGGGTTAAGTTATAAAGTGTAAGGGCTGCTTTTGGGCCTCTTTAAGTTATAAATTCACGAGAGTTTTAGGGCTGCTGCCTCAGTATAAGCCTTTGTAAAAAGCTTGCGTCCGTTTTACAGTGCTGAGGCCTTTTTGCGGCAAGCTTGAAACCTCCGCATTGCTGCTGAGGCCCATTTGCGGCAATGAAACCTGAGCGCTACCCTGAAAGCGGGCTTTGAGTAAAAATGGCGGTTATAAATATACGCCATGAAAAAAGTGGCGAAGAGCCTATGCCCCTTTGATACTTGGGAGTCACAACAAAGTATCTGAAAGTGATAGAGAGTGCCGAATCATGCGCCTGCCCCATTTGATGTTGAAAAGGATGAAAACACAAGCAAAACTGAAAAGGGATGGTGCCACACGTTGGATGCTGGAGTGCAATGTTGCAACATACGCACAAAGCATGCTGAACTGCAGTTGGAACGCATGTTGGAACAGTTGGAACTTGCAGTTGGAACAGTTGGAACCAACTGCAGTTGGAACTTAAGTTCTGCAGTTGGAACTTAAGTTCTGGAACAGTTGGAACTTAAGTTGGAACTTAAGTTCTGCAGTTGGAACTTAAGTTCTAACTTAAGTTCTGCAGTTGGAAGTTAAAGTTCTGCAGTTGGAACTTTAAGTTGGAACTTAAAGGGACTCTGCAACACTTCTAATGAACCCCTTCACCCTTTCCTTTCCGTCTGGCAGCACTGCGAAAGCTATAGTTATCGCAAGCACTGAGCGGCACTGCCTGATTTACACGTCGTAGCAAATACGCCTTGCGTTTCGGCTTTGCTTTCGTGTATTTTTTTTCCCAGCGAAGCTGTTAGCCCCTAGTTTTTCTGAAAATTTAATGTAGTAAACAAACAAACAACACCAAAAAAACCCCGGCAGGACCGAGCTGTTCTCGCGTAAGACGCCGAGCGCATGCGACAGGCTAATCAGGCTAACAGCATACATCTCATTATTCGTTAAAAACACCAAAGAAGGAGCATAGAAACCGCATTATGGATGATAAGGCGCCTGCGAACAATGAGACCTCCCTCCATCCCCCTCTCACCACCACGTGTCCCGGTAAATATTATGTTTGCAGATCACATTTGAAGGCTAGGCAGGACGAGTGTCACTAAATAGCGCAGTTCTTGCCCAACACGCCGAGCGCATGCATCAGGCAAGGCAGGAGCCAGCATTTGCCACCAAAGATGCCGAACGCAAGCGACAAGCCCGTGAGTCGACGAGAAACAGTTCGTACCATCCCCCATTAGCATTCGTACTGGTTACAACAACTTCGCTGGACATCCATTTTCGCATGGCGGGATGGCGACCATTTTCTTAAACTGGCTTTTGAATGCGTTCATTGCTGCAACGAAAGGAAAGCCGGACCAGCAGCCGCTACACCGCTCTAATGACGTCATTCCAGCGGTCGAAGAACGCCAAGACCGGGGAAGAGAGAAAAATATTTTGAGCAAGTTCTTAGTTACTTACTTGGCATAGAGCAGTAATCTTTGGCCGAGGTACTTTGCGACCCCCTCATCTATGTAGTGAACGTGTTGGTAGTCTACGTTTTGAAAGCATTTAAGATATCGAAAAAGGTTGCACAAAGAGTTGCAGGGTGCCTTGAAAGTTACGACATCTAGGCGATAATTTTATACCTATGTTGTTTTTGGTTATCCACAATCCACAAGTCACCGCCCCATCATTCTGAATTGATACGGGTAGTTCTTTGCAAAAATTGTCGATGGCACAGGCAGCAAACAGCAGTGGGCAAGCATGCCTGTATCCCCGTGGACTGTGGATGAGTGTATTTGTGGAACTTTGGCCATTTAGTTGGCGTGTTGGTAAAAAAAAAAAAAAAAAAAACAAGTGAAGACAAAAAATCTTGCTGCAGAACATTTTTTTCCACTTGAAAGTTTTTGAAAATTTCGGTCACGCTGTTTACGCAAAGTTACTAGTTGCGGTAACACACAACAGGCCCATATAAGTGGAAATAAGAGGTAGATTTACTGAACGCTAGTTTGCTGCAATTAATTTTACTTTATCTCCACTTCATTTCTGTTATTACGCAGAGGCCGACACTCCCCTCCTTCCACAAATACGATTCAGGTCAGCGTGTAAAGCTGCCCGCTTAAGCTTTTACTATATTTCTCTGCCCGGAAACGGTTTAGTACATCCCATCTGTGTGAGCGTTATACAGAAAAGAGCGGCAGCTTCCTGGGGCCGTTTCAAATGTGCCATATTGGATCGACTGCTTTTTTCTCTTTCCGTCCGGAGACGTAATCGCTTGATCCGGTGGCCTGAGAAACTTTGCCTGGTTTTTCCTTGCAGCACCAGTTTTGCGCCTTTATTTTAGCGATGTCCTGCCATTATGCTGTCATTTCTCTTTTCTTCTTCTAGTGTTGGTCCTTAGTCCTTCTAGTCCTATAACCCTTTCCTCTTTTTCTGGGGTCCCGGCACCGGATGCCTTTTACGAACTTTTTGTGGCTGCGTGTCTGGGAAGCCCTGAAATATCCTGCTCTGTTCCTTTCAGAGTGTCTCTTCTTGCGACCTTTCGAGATGAAAGATCGGTTGTATCTCGATACAATTAGCCCAACTCGGTTCCCTTCACTTGCTGTGGTTTTCTGGTCACTGCTTTCAAAACAAAGCAAGGAAACAGTCAAACAACTCCAAAATAAATAGTCAAGTGGTCAGACCGCCTGCTTGCGGGACGCTACTGTGTGGCCAGTGGGGTATGCGGCCAAAGAAGACGAATGATGATGGCGATCGTGCGCTAAGGACGACGCAAGATTGTCACAGCTTGCGGCAAGGCTGGGCCGAGAATTCAGTGAGCGCTACAGTCGAGGGAGATAAATGGACAATCGGCCCGTTGAAGATACCCCTAGGCCCCTTTCTTTCTGCACTGGGCATTAGCTCCTTCGAAGGTTTTCTCCTTTGTGATGTTGCTGCAGCATTTTCTTTTTAGCTTCCGTTCGGCATATTTTTGTGGGCGATTCTCTTAACCGAGGGTTCTTTCTTAGTCTCGGCGCTAAGCTAAGGTCCGTATTACGAGCGCAGTGACTGCGTTTCTTTCGCCTGCTTCCGTAAACTTCTGCGTTCTTGGTGAAAGAATTTTAATTGAGCGTGGTGAGGCGAAAGTGGACCCGCATTCCAGGTGACAAGAACATCAATTACGGTATTTGTGGGTGAGTTCACCGCATATTTACGGATGCAGTCATCAGCGAATGAACTATGCGACGTTACTGCGGCGGCATGTCTTAGCAGTCAACCGTTGTGGAGCACTTCTCGTGAGGCAGTCCGTTTTCCTTCTGCGGCTTTTTATACTCTGCTCTCTTGTTTTCCTCTTATGATAGCCCTGTACCTCCATCTGCTTTACTCTTCACGCGGCTCACCGGTCTTTCTCCCCTATGATCGGTTCACTTCGCTACGCCAACCGTTGCAGCAACACCGGCACAGAACAAACTCCTGTTACCAGCTGGGCTCTAGAATAACAAGGAAGAACGTTGCTGTTTTGTTTTGGCAATATTTAATATCAAAGATTGAGCAGAGCCCTGGGACGCACGCACTATCACTTTTTTTTGCTCATGTCTGTGTGCGGGTTTCGCCACGTCAACACTCTTAATGCGGTGGAGTACCCTTTACAGGAGTGAGACTTCGGTAAAGCTCGCTTGGAACTTCACATGACCTGGCACAACGTTTGTTGGGAAAGTGTTGCGCCAGTTGGAGAAACTCGTCCCCACATAAATTGGACGCCATCCTTCCCTGCGGAAGGGGATGTACAACGCAGCCGTCGTAAACCACTACACATGCTGATGGGGGAAGCTATGAAATGCTCCTCGTTGTATCGGCGTGTTTGTCGCTTGCACTCGGCTTCTGTGGTGAAATATGGTGGGTCCTGACGCATGCGCTAAACCTCGAATGACGTAAGCCCCGTTCACGTTTTGAGAGCAGCTGCAAACCTAATATTCACCATAAGACTTAAGGGGGTGGGGTCCCATTGTTCACCTGTGCCTTACACGCATACTGAGCTCTATGCTGCTTGCCTGATTAGCTTGACACATGCGCTCAGCGTCTTGGGCGACAACGTATGATCCGGAGTGGCTTTTTGTAGCGTAAGCTACACTGGCCGAGGTTGAGGAGTTTCGCGTGTGCCGTGAAGGGCCGTTCTGCGCAAGCGCGAGGACACTTGGATTGGATCTTTTGAATTGGAATAAAGTGGATTGTGTTGGATTGTGTTGCGCCATAGCCGTGGCAGACGCACTGGCGCTGGTACGTGCCCAGGTGTGCGCCTCAATTGCGCAGTAGCCACGTCTGACGCTGCACCGGAGCCGCCTGAAGCCGTTTCTAGTGGCTCGTGAAGAGCCCTGCTGAGCATGCGCGAGGAGCAGTGACTGGACAGGACTGGACTGGACTGGACTGGATTAGACTGAATTGGACTGGACTGGACTGGACTGGATTGGACTGGATTGCTTCACCTTAGCTCACGCTACGTATATCCTGGCATAGCAGAGCTAAGCCACTACTATAATTTTTATTTACGACACAAAATTTCCCGATCAACGACAGGGTAACAGCTTCGCAGTAGAACACAATTACTTTAGAGAAGCCGGAACAAAAAGTCCCCTTGTGGATTCCACAAAGAAGGGGCTGGGGCAGAAGCGACAGAGAAAGTATAAGACAAGCGCGGTGTGGGTACTCCTGTGCCATTCCTTGTCTTATTTCTTTCACTGTTCGTCTCTTTTGCGCTGTGCAGAACAAAAATACAATAACGAACTGGCCCCGCTTTCTATCTTAAAAGAAGTTTTTCTTTTATTTTGAAGGATAACAAGCAGTGATGGCGCCGGTTTAACACTAGCTTTGGTAACATCCTGCTCAAAGTTATTCAAGGAGGTTCAAATGTTTTCTACCTCCCTGATGAAAAGATATATAGCACCAAACTGAACAAGTAGCCTCCTGCTTGTATCGCGGTTCGCAAAGCATATTTTATTCCTTTGTGGCTCAGTGGAAAATCTGTGAGTCAGCGCTCTGAGTATCTCTGTAGGAGTAATCTTTCGGCCCGTGGGGTGGTTATCGGGCAATCTACCCTAACTAAGTGCACAATGTTTATAATTGCGTGTTGTGTATCAGTACTGTCTTGTTCACCTGTTTGCTAATTTTTCTTGGGAGCGTCACATAATCATGAAAATCACCCCCAACCACCGGGAAAGGTTTTCATGGTATTTCTTCTTAGAG
Organism: Haemaphysalis longicornis; assembly: GCA_013339765.2. Lineage (NCBI taxonomy): Eukaryota > Metazoa > Arthropoda > Arachnida > Ixodida > Ixodidae > Haemaphysalis > Haemaphysalis longicornis. The sequence continues at coordinate 37,107,002 of CM023457.1, read as the reverse complement.
ACCGCCCCTAAACACCATTCCGGCAATCCTAACAATTAGCCAATGACCCTTGGCAAAGGGATCGATCACCACGTCGCGTATTGCAAAACTTTTATTTTTGTGTTTTTACGCCCTAAGCTACGCCTGGGCTATGGGCGGCGCCATAGGTATAGCCACAGTACATCAGTACTTGTACCAGAGTACGTCACGGCTTTGCTTTGAAGCGAGCCTTTTAAATGTGGGTTTTGCTGCAATGCATTTTTTGCCACAGTGTAATGTATTTGCCGCAATGCAAAGCGACTCCACGAGGCCCGCTGACAAATGAACAGATGCCAGGTACAATGGCGTTATAGGCAGGTTTATGTTGTACGATCGTCTGGTGAGCAAACAAAAGTCTGACATCCACCTAAATGCAGCCAAACGGCAACAAAGGAAAGCTCTACAGCTTTCTCAGAAACTGGACCAAGACAGTTTTTGGACCAGGATGATTCCTGGACCAGGACGAATTTTTCTTCAACTGCGAAGTTTCTCAGAAAGCTGTAAAGCTTTCCTTTGTAGCCGTTGGCTGCATTTAGGTGGATGTCAAACTTTCCTTTGCAGAACTTACTCCACCTTGGGGATTTCCCTTAAATGTGGTCGATTAACAATCGTCTGGTCTGTCTGCATCGAAGTTATTGACTGCGCTGAAGTTCTATAAGGTTGTTTTTATTTATTGTATTTGCATTCACATTGTATTGAGTTGATAAGAAGGGGGATCTTACAAAGAAAAGCTAATATATCTCTACTGTACTACTTTTTTATATTTTGCTCTGGTTTTAGCGGCAGGCTCAAATTGAATCATATTTGTTACAGCTGGTAGCGGCCTTACGCTAAAGTTTCCTTTCTGCTTCAGCTACGAAGCTGGATTTGCGGTAATACGCTTCATTGACTGCGCCTATTACGCAGCCTAATTTAGTCATATGATGCGCAGGCACGTGTCGCTTACAGACGCACGAACAATACCATGCTCGTTATATGTTTGTCACGGGAGGACTGCTAGCTTTTCATTGAAGTTGCTTTCACAATAAAGTAAGGTTTCGCGCAATAATGTTTCGCTCATGTTTTGCGGGAAAGACTGAAATCATGTACCGCTGCCGCTGTAAAAGGTGGACGCTCTGCGATATGGCACTGAACACCCTCGCTTTTCCTTGTTACGGTACTATATTGCACAATGGGCGAGCTGCGCAAGTTTCCAACTAAGCCTTTTGGAGGTCCTTATATGTTGCGAAGAGAAAACCTACAATCAATTTTTTGGTTTCTTTCTATGGCCAAGGCTTTGTCTGCCCACGTCTCCCTGTCATTACGGGTGCGGGCAACGCAATAGTCCACTCGCATTCGGTCAATGGAGATACCGGAGTGAAAGACGGCTTCTAATTAAGTCGTTTTCTTTTCTACGAAAAAACGACAAGCAGCCTTTATCTTTCTCGATGCAACTAAAGGTTTCTCGATACATATCAGCACCTGGACTAAAAGCGCTTTGAGGGTGAGGTCACGGTATAAAAATTGTTTGAGTGTTTGAACAAATAGCACTCGAAGTAGAAGCGTGTGAGTTGAAAATAAGCGAGCAGGAACAGTGTGCTCGGGGGGTTTGTTCTCGTTAAGCAAATATACACTGCTCAGAAAGACATGTTTAACAAAAGGAAAGACGAGATGTACAAAAAAATACATGTAAAAAAGGACTTAGCCTTGCTAGTCATCATTTTGGCTCTGCTTTGTCTTTTCTCAGATAAGAAATTCCTGACTAATAATCTCAAAACCATTTATTTAAAGACTGAATCGAAGTAAATTGAAACTTTAGTGTCGTCGCTTTTAAGGGAAGCTTTCATGGTTTGCTAGCACAAAGGCCACTCATGCCGGACGGACAAGTCGAAGTAGGTTGACGGATGCCCTACTACGTCAGTCAAAAAAGATAGAAAAAGCTCTGTTAAAAATTTGCCAGCCTCAAACAAGGAGCCCACCCGCAAAGAAAAGAAGGATATCTTCGCTTCTGTTCAGTATAGGCCTCGTTTCTCGCCTGAATAAGTGAATAGCTCTCCGAGCGGTTCTGGTGGTAGTTCATTGCACGGGCTCGGGAGCTGTCATTCACAGCGCATAAATCATGGCACTCGAGTGCGCACCATTCTCAGCCATTCGCTATACGCTTCTAATGTTTTGTTTTCACCCATCACTTTACTATCTGGCTGTAAGGCAAAATTTTCGGGGCATTTCGCTCTCCGAGGAGAATCTTGTACGCAGCTGCGGCGATACCCGCCATCAGCTGCAGCCAGTGCGTCGAATTCTAATCCGCCTCAGCCGAGTCCTACACTCCTCTTCACTTTCCTCTTTCAAGACCGTCTATTGTGCCTCGCAGGGGTCCTCGGAGACCGAATGCCTTATTTTCCCTCTGTTCTTAAGCCTCGATCTTTTCGATTTGTTTTCGACAGCCATGAAACCCGTATTTCTGTCTTGTTTTTGTACGTGTTGGCAGAAGGCTAGCTCCTGGGCTCTTTAGTCGCCTTTCCTTCCCGTTTTTTCGATTCGTTCTTTTTTCTGTTTTGCTCCAAGTACTACATTACTTGTTCGGCTTCACAGACCAAAAAAGAAAAGCACTCAATGGCACCATTTCCGACTGTTCTTCTTGCTGTGAGTTTTGTACTCCGCACGTGTCGCTCGTATTCAGTTAGTTGCTTTTGTTCCGTTTGGACGCCAATACAGATAGTCGCTAGCCACTGTAGCAAGTTTGTTAGCTCTGTTAGGGCGGGCGATCAGCTGACGGTTTCTGGTGGTTTCAGGGGTTAGAGAGTAGTTTTTTGGGGAGCATTTTGTCTTCTGGTATTTGACAGTAATGGCCTTCACGCGATCAGTTGTCGTCGCCACTAGGATGACAGTCCGACGTTGAGTGTTACTTTGTGGGTAAAGCACGAGGTTACACTCACCTGCTTCCACACAGAGTAGCTCCTGTAGTAAAGCACGAGCAGCTTGCTGCAGTAACACACTGAATATAGAAAAACAGCGCTCAAACGGGACAAAGAACGTGACAAGACAGCGCCCAGTCTTGTCAGCGTTTTGCTGTTTTTCCGTATTCAGTTATGTACCAACAAGCCCGCACCAACACACTTTTTCAGTAAACACAATTTATCTCTTGTAAGTGTCTGTCAAGGGGCTGAGAAGTGCACATGTTTGATTTATTTATTTATTTATTTATTCATTCATTTATTACAAGTACCTACATCGCCCATTGGGCATTGTTGTAGGGGGTTACAGTAGAAAATAGAATACAAACAACAAAATTATAACCGAACTAAAATCATGCTTAACATTATACAGGAGAAATCTAAACACTTGCAGTACAGCATTGTAACAAAAGTAGAAAACACAGGATTACACAACGAAAGCAGTAATTATACATATCAACAATCAACAACCAAGAGAAGTACAAAGCCAACGTTAAATATATGAGTTATTTCAGCAACTCAAAATGCTGCTTCAATGGCTGTTAGGAAATTAGAATCAGAGAATATTGGTATTTTTAGCGCATTCCAGTCGCTAATAGAGTTTGGAAAGAAAGAGTATTCAAGGACAGTCGATCGACAGGTATTTACATTCTCTAATTTTTTATTAGGGATCTTTCCGTTTGACATATAACTAGGCGTCGGTAAACACCGCTTTTAGTTTATTCCAGTCATACTATGACATATATTATAAACAAATTTAAGTCAGCAGAAGTACACTGCAAGCCAAACTTTTCCAAGGGCAGCCATGCGCATGAAATTTTGTACACGATATGTCTACAGTGCCGTCCGCGACTAGAGTGCCGTCCTACGCTATTGAAATATTTAGGACTGGCCGCTGTTGTGTAGAGGTTCCGTCTCAGCTTCCAGTTACTACGGACGGCATTTCGAGTCTGGCTCTTACGTCCTTTGTTTTTCTTGGATCTTTAGTCTCAATGACAATTTTGATGGCTGAGGGCAATTTTTGATGTTTTAAATGATTTGCTTTCTGTTCGTTAGTTTATGTCTGGTTAGTTTACGTTACGTTAAGCTAACTCTGGGTAAAGCGGTGCGAGACGCGGCATTTTCCCCTCGAAACGCCGGTAGACGTCGCTTTAGTGGAGCATGCGACATATTGTAACGGAGTGCGAAAGTATCCGTCCAGTCCTCAGTGAGCTTAGCCCTTGGCTTTACGGTTCACGGAAAAGTGAATTGGACAGCAGTAGAGGTTAGTAAAAGAAGGTTAGAATGTTGGTGGGAAAAGAGCAGAGAACAAACTGGGAAGACATGCGAACATAGAAGTCAGACTAGCACAAAAATTTAATGAAGGTATTTTCTTATTTTTTATTTATTTTTTATGTATTATTTTTGAATTTTTTTGGCGAGGTGATTGTGGAGTGGCGTAACGACTAAGGGCACTGTGCAACGCCACCCCGTTACAAAGGGGACGCCGCTAAGCATCATCATCAGCCCCATCATCATACAGTACCGCCGGACGGCACTCTAGACATAGCCTTTAGTAAAACGGAAGTGGCACCATCATCATCATTATCATAAGCCTGTCTGTGTCCACTGCAAGACGAGAACCTTTCCCAAGGTACTGCAGTGTAGAACATAATAAATCAACTAAAATCTGACATTTTACTACATCACAATATGGGAATCCAGCTCTACGACATACATCTACCAGAGCCAATGATTCGACATGTCACATATTTTTCATTGCTGTAAGCAAGCGCGCAACGAAGAAGTATGTCTGAGGTGCTGCCGCGCAATACTGTGAAGCGGACTTACATGGACACTTGGTACCCAATAGGTACTGGCGCTTATGCTCAGTACTCGTCTTGTATGGTGTGCCGGCTGAAAATTATGAATTTATGCCTCGTTTGTATCTAATTCAGGAGAAATGTAGTAATTAGAAATCATGCGCCAAGTAGCTCAGCAGCGTGTTCTACTGAAACAGATTTTCCCACGGCCTCGATGTGTACTGCTGTTAAAGTCGTAGCGTAAAAGAAAGTGAGAATTCTAGCCAAATTGAGAATCGAACCCGGGTGCGGAGATTACTACCTGAAGGTGTTACCAACGCACCACCTCAGAACGTTGCAAGTGGCGGAGCAAAGATTACCCTGTGCGTGCCGCATGGCGAACGACAGGCGAGCGTGACGGCAAGTGAGTACAACAGATGTAAGCCAGGCACTGAAAACTGATTCTTGGGGAGCTGTGGCATGAGGTGTCGTTAGTCTGAAGTAATTCACGCCAAATGACGAAGAAAAAAAAAAGCCAAGAAAGAGACGCAAATAGGGTGTAGCAGAAAAGAAGTAATTGGTAATTGGTAAGAAGTAATTGGTGTAGTGAGACAGAGAGAGCTACTTTATTGAGCTAAGCAGGTCCAGATGTCCTGGGGGAGAGACATAAAAGGTAGGGGGTAGAAAGGTAGGGGAAAGAGCAGTTCAGCAGATGTTCACTGTTCACACAAAATTCTCTACGTGTTCATGCAAAGGCTCGCTTCTCATACAGGGTTCACAGTTCACTCATTGTATTTTCACATTTCACACAAAGTTAAATCGGGAAGATGGAGCGTGTGTGGCGCTCTCTAGGGAAGTCGGACAAATGGCTAAACAAGTTCGAAGAAACCATTCTTAAGATTGCGTTCGATAATCATTTCGAGGGTTGGTGGATCTTCCCGTAAACGTCGTATGTGTTCGGATTCAGATGTAGGTATTGGCCCGATCGCTAAAAGCTGCGCACGGCTTCTACCGAAGGTTGGACAGAACCACATTAGATGAAATAAATTTGGTGTGGCATCCCAACCACAGTGTGGGCAGCGGCCGAGTTTGGACCTCGCAGGGCTGTGTATTTTTATATAGCGTGAGGGTTGTAAGGCCCCGTTAGCGTAGACTCTTTTCGCAAATATGTCCCCCGAGCGCGAAATAGGCTTGAGAAGGTCGAGGACTCCGTCCGGGGTCGCATCTTTCATACTTTGTCTGCTTAGTTTCTTCAGATGCCGAAGCCAAAGTTGCCAATTCGACAGGAAAGACGGTACATGTGGAACCGCGGGAGGTGCTTCAAAATGCTCCCCAGCAGCACCGTGTGCCAGAACGTTGCCATGTGCACCCCTGGTGTGTCCGGTGTCCAGGCGATGCGAAGTGAAGCCTTCTGCTTGTAGGTCGCGTACCGAGGTCAGAATGCGGGTCGCCGTGCTATTAAGTGAGAATACACGGTTGAACTACCGAATCGCTACGTGGGAGTCAGTGATTATTCTGAACTTCTTGATGAAGAGGGTATAGGAATGATCGCCAATGTGTCGGATTGCTCCCAAAATTCTCACGTGTTCCACTTCTTTCACAAGCCCCCAAAACACGCACTGAGTCTTGAGTGCCCCATGACCTTTTCTGCTAACACGTGATGACAAAAAATATTTTTTGGGGGTAATGTGCTGCTGCTGCCGCTTATGATGATGTTCGTAGGAGAATATGTCCTCTTACTTTATGCTGAAATGTTGCCTTGCTTATGCGGTTGTTGCCTCTACATAACTGTACCAAACTTGTTACCTATACATAACCCTTATTTAAGAAATATTGTGATATGCTCTATTTATATCACCCAGTGGTACCCGTATATTGATAAAAGGGTTGTTTTAACAATATATACCTATTTGTTTTAACAATATATTTTTTAACAGTTTAACAATAATACTCCCCTTACCTTTCTTTACCTTTCTTTACGCTCCCCTTGTACGCTCCCCTTGTACGAAATTTTATTTTCCTTTTTTTCGTATTTTATCTATTGTTAGTTTTCAATGCTCCTAACATTTATCGTTGTGCTGCCTGCGCGGCTTTCTTAAGACATTTTGTCTTCGCCCACGCCTTGTTAAATTAGTGCAATCCTGTTCTATCCTAATTAAACACCGTAATTTTCATGATCAAAGAAAAGGTGAGTGCTAGAAAGTACTGACGAATACAAAATAATTCTTTTTTGGGTCCCACTTTCACTTTGTGTGCGCTGCTAATTTTCATTTCTCTTGCCAAGCTTACTAACAAAAGCAAAAATAAGTTTTACGGTACCGGAAGCTTTTTCCTACAGCCCTAAGCCTCAAACTCGGGAATTAGGCCCAAAACAAACACCGCCGGATTAACTCCCACGGGAATTACGACTTTGGAATCCGTAGAAACCCTGCGAATGTAAACCAGGCGGAACGATGGTCTTTCGAGCTTCCGGGTGAAATTGTGCGCCTAATCCGAGAAAGGAAGATTAAAGCTTTCGTGCTACTTCGATCTTTTTTACTTTTGTTGGCAGTCGTTACCAAAGTCTAGGTAGCACTCACATTTGTTTCGAACACGGAGAACTGTACGTCTTCCTCCTTTAATCGTATTACAAATGCTCGCTTGGACGGCGCTGTTTCCTTATATTTAAAATTTAACTGTATCTATTTGTAAGGAGTTTCACATAGCTGAGCTGAATTTACTTTTGCGAGTGCTTTGCATTCCAATGAAGATACGTGTCTGATTTAGGGGACGACAGTGAATTGATAATGACGGAGGGTGGCAAAGAAGCCACAAGGATTTCCCCGAATGTTCGTTGTGCAATGGCTCATTAAATCAGCGTAAAAGGAAGCTTTACAGTGCCAACCCGCCACCGTATCCCGCTGTAACCTTTCAAAAGTGGCCATAAAGGTAATCTTGATACTAATCCGAAAATATATCTTTACTGCAAAATACTGAGTTTTCCATTCAGCCTAAATGTAATTTGATAGCACGCACAGGCTAGTGAGACTTGCTTTAACGCCATAAAAGGGTAAAATATTTTGAGCTCCAAAGTTTTTTGTTATACCGTCTGTATTCAAATCGCCTTTCCTCACATTTTGCGGTTACTAATTTGCTTGTTACATATCTATGGTATGAGTTCTTGCATGACTTGAAATTAGTGCTATAGTTCCAAGGAAAAGAAGTTATCGTTTTACTAAATCGGTGGTCATAATCACACGAACACGTTCCTCCTCTAATATCTGACAATACTTGCCAGGGGCAAACATGAGCGAACTTTGAAATTAGGTTCATACGATAACCTAAATTTTGATAGATAGAAGAAACGAAATGCAGAGTCGTCAACATTTATTTTTCGCGACGTTAGTAAATGCGTCACTTTGGTATTTATTTATTGGTTTCGTATATTAAAAATAAGGATTTACAGATTTCTTAATATTACGTACATGTCAATATTCGTATTTCCGATCAAGATTTCCTGAAGTTCTCGCAGCACATTTTTATCACTAAATTAAGAAAAACTGCGAAAGTGTTTCAGTTTATGGAACGGATTGGTCAGAATTCGATGGCTAGTTTACATTTACTCGTCGTTTCAGCGGAAATAGATCCGATAAGAAAGTGTTTATGTCAAGGGGAATGCCAGGCATCGTAACCCTTCGTGCATGTTAGTGATATTTTGCAAACTTTTAGTGCCTTCATCGACCCCTAGTGTGCTTGGTTGGTGTTACGTTCTTTGTCAAACCAAGCAAGGTGAGAAGACGATTACCGAAAATTACGAGGTCACCAAGCAGTCCTCATGATATAGTGAACGCGAACGCATTACTGTCCGGTTGGCTATTTCGCCACATTCTTGTCATCCTTATCCTTTTTCTTTGGCGTTTTTTTCTTTCTCCGCATATAGAAACTCTTTTCTTCAACTCGCCGTCTTTCCTTATGAAGCCTTGGAACACTTTTCTTGGAATGATGTTTGAAGGCGAAAGGGTAAAGTGCCCAATCTGCGAGAAACCGTCGCTGTTGTAGTTGTCCGGACAAGGAAAGGACCGCTGCTGTAAAGAGCAAACAAATAAAAAAAAAACGCGTAGGTGATCTGGCCTGACTTGAGCCTGAGTCTCCAGAGTAGCAGCCCGATTCACTACCACAGTGTTATCTTTTTTTTTCTTTAATGCATGGTAAATTCAGGGAAACTCACGATCACACATAACATCTAAAAGACAATACAAATGCTAGCAGGCGTCGGTGAAGAGGCACAAAGTCACACATCGTTTTGCGTCCTTGAAAAGTCAGGCAAGCAGATACACGCATCCCGAAGATTCAACCAGATCGGTTGATCATTCCTGAGCCACACAAACACTCCTCACCAACGCAGCCAGCTAACGAAAAATGGACTTAGTTGACCTAGGGGGTTCCGCATGCCGGTCAGTCATACGGCACTGCCACAAGCGGTACAAACCCAGCAATGGAAATACGCCATAAGGTAACCGATTAACATCATGAAAATGCAGGAACCGAATGGTGTAAGGAGTAATTTCATTGTCCTTCTTGAGAGTCCGCTGCATGTAGTATATCCGTGCACTTTGCAAGCGTTAGAACAATGTTGTTGTTTCTTTCTTTGTTTCCCATGCCTACTTGGAGGATTGGCCTGGATTGGCGGATTGCAGCAGGCCAACCGCCAGGAATCGGGTGAACGCTCTGTGGTCTAGGCTAATGTGCCTGCTCCGCGAAATTTATGCAACTGGGAATCGGAAACATAAAAGCTGTAAAATAGTGAGTGCTGCGTGACACCTGAACGCGATGGCTCGTGAGTAAAACAGGCGTACACCATCCGCGCAGAATGCTCATTCTTGGGAAGCTGCGGCGTGTGCGAGACTACTTGCTGGCGCAATTATTTCGTGCTGTAAGACGAACTAACGAAGGCTAACAAAGAGACTCAAACACAGTGTAGCAAAAAAAAATGTCGGTTGGAGTAACTCGCGACAAAAGACAAACAAACGAAAGCGCCGAGAGAGATGCAAATACCATGTAGCAGTACACCGTTTGTTATTATGCGGTAATTTAAAAGCCTGCGGTACGTTTTGCTTATACAATGCCCTGTGCTAACGTTTCTCTCGTACGCGACAATTATTGAACAGCACGAGAATTTCAATGCTTTATTGCAGATGAGAGGTCAGCCCGGCAACGAAGTTAACTTTATACTCCACTTGGCGATGATACAGCTGTGAAACACGTGAACGTGCGGACATGCACACAAGCACTTACTTACACGAAGCACACACATGTGCCTATAGGTGTGCGGAAGGTACACAAAATGTAGAGCGAACCACTGTCACGAAGAAACGTGCACCAGCCGCATCAATTGTAAGCTGCTACGTTCCTAGAATACATACTTGGGAGATTGAGCTGTGCGTTGTAACGCAGATGCAATATCACAGAACACCTATCTGTTGCGAAACGAAGGCACAAGCATACAAGGTGTTCTATGCCCTCCCATACCGTACAGGTTGGGCACGAGGGAGACCGGTCGATTCGGGGAACTGGCTTCTGAGCCTCACTTGCAACACTGCCTTTGTTATCCCGGGGCTAGCTTCGGTACGCTCCATTCGTTAACAATACACACATGCCATGAAGTCACGTACGTGACGTGAGGGATAAGCGGCGCTGCGTGGACACGACCAGCCCCATGCGAAGCCTTGTGTTAGCAATGAGGGCGGCGCTTTTAGCTCGGTTTCCGGGAAAGAAACCCCGATAGAAGCAGCACTCGCCTTCAGTAAGCTATTTTTCTCCGTGCCAGGACTGCTGCCCATCACGCTATAAAATGAAGCACCTTCTCTGTAACCAGAAGGGGCGCAGATGTTAAGACATGCGAGAGTACAGTGATGGAGTTCCACGACAGGCTATGTTTCCCAACCGTCTATTCTGTGGAATTTTAGGTTGCTGTTCGTTGAGGCAATAGCGTAGTTTAAAAGGAACTAGAAATTGCGAAAATAACGATGGGCGCATCTAAGAAATGCTCATGGCGCATAGATTCGAGAACACTATTTCTAGTCAAGTTCGTAAGGAAGTAATATTGCACTGTGTACAGTACATCTTGTTCTTCCCTTCTCTTTGCCTGGGATTGGTGGTGGGACGTTGTTTCACTGAGCAGCATTGCGATAATTTCGCACTTCACTGGCAATGAACTGTTGCCTCCAACCACGCTGTTCTTCCTCGCGTGATAGTGTAGACGCGAGCCATTGAACTTCACTGTATATTGGCGGCACACGGTGCGCTTCGGTACCTGTGCCTCATATTATGCAACTTAGGCCAGCTTGTATCGTCTAGAACAGTGGTTCTCAAATAGGGATCCGAGGACCTCTATTTCCGGGCACTTTGAGGACCCCCAAAGCGGAAAAAAAGGGGAGATTGCAAGGTGAAAGAAAGACCTTCGCCGTCTTTGCCCGGCTATTCCTCGGCGGAAATATAAAAAAAGAGGAAGGCTTTCCGAAAGTTTTCTTAGGTAAGAATAATGTATGGTGAACTCACTTAACTATCGGTGTTATTTTCATAGCGCACATTTGCAACTTTATTGAACTTCTTGCACCGAGAAAAAATCTGAGTAAATGAGTGCTTTAAAGGCAGGATCTCAATATTAATTTCTGCCTGAATTAACTACAATTTCCTCAACAATATTCTTAATTTACCGCGCTCAAATCAGTCTTGATAGCAGCATTCCAGCTTCTTACGCTTTGATTTCAGCATTTCAACTGTTTGTCGCTATAAAGCGCCCGCTTTCATCTGATTTACAACATTGAACAAGACAAACTAAGACGCGTATTTCTCAAACTATTCACGCAAAAGAAATTTCGCAGTTGAGAGCATTTTTCCTGCTCGGTGATCATTGTGAGGTAGTGCTAGCCACTGCATTCCAGTGTTTAGGATAGGAAGAAGCTATTTACCGCGCCGTTTTCAGCCCGTTTACTGGGATCAATAAGCCTAAAAATAAAGCGAACTAGATCACGTGTACTCTCACTTCGTATCGCTTTATACTTTGCATTAGCGTTTTGTAACAAAAACAAACCAACACCCCCTTATAAAACAGAAGAGACAATGTTTTGCGTCACAATTAAGGAAGCCATTTCAAAAAAATGTCTTCCAAAGGCATTATGGAGCTTGCGTCATCAAAAATTAAGCCCCTCTCAAGTAACATGAAAGAATTTAGGTGTTTTTTTCTCTCGTCAGTTTGCATTATCTACGACAGTAATTGATCAGGAAGAAAAAAAGCCGAACGATGGGAGGTGGACTAAAAAAGATGAAGTTCCAGGAAAAAAATACCGTTCAACAATCGCAGGTCCTTTTAAGTGCTCCCTATGAACATACAAAACTGTTCTATTTGCTAGCGACTATAACGAGTCTTTGTCTAAGCCTTGGGTAATCCATTTAGATGCGTATACATGCGACCGTATGTACAGGTATTGTCAAAATATTAGAGGCCAAGCCGAAAGTGCTGTTGTTGCAAAAAGTCTATATGGAAGCTTACGTCCCTAGCGAGGTTGAAACGTTTTATGCCGGAAGGCCAGAGAAAACTCCTTTCTTTCTTACTGTCATCAATAAATTTTGTCACATTTAAAGGATAAGGTTATTCTCTGAATTCTCTGTGGTCCAGAAGGCTTATAGGCAGGTATAAAACATTTTGAGAAAGGGTACACGCGTGCACGTAGGTTCTGTGTGCATGCGGACTTGCGTTAGGAAACAGGCATGCAATGCAGGTAGAAAACGCTGTTTTTCACCTTTCAGCCCAATAGTACGCAGAAAATCACTGACTGCGCTCCGAGAGCATTGCCAGCACAAGCATGAAGCAAGTTCCTTTTACTTGGTTACCATGTATACTAACACACTGCCTTAGTCAGGAAAGAACTGAGATTCAGTATCTCACTCAGCTCCATTACAGCCACAAAAGATGTTTTTTTAGCGAAAAAAACGCAAGAAGTAATTAAAAACTTTCAAATTTTGCGCCACGGTGACGTGTTATGAGCAAGAATGACGTCATACGGGCCAACAATAAAACGTAATTTTCAGTGCGTTAACTGCACGTTAGCATTCAAGCGAGGCGGTCAAATGGAACTAGAGGCCCCATTACAGACGTCCAGTCATGTGTCGTCGCGACAGGTCAGTTAGGCGGCCGCCAATCGCACAAACAAGGTTCCGTGACGTCATAGAAAAGTTGCGGGAAAGCAATTCGCGACGGGAAATTTCACACGTTTTCTTTAATCGCGACTTGTTTTCTTTAATATCTTGTTATCGAAGATTGCGATGATATTGGTATCATTGTTATCGGGACTAAGCAGTCTTTCTAATAAACGTAACTTGTATTTTGTCTTCATGGCTCCTTTAAGGCCGCGGAGTAAAACTGCCCGTCCCTTGCGAAATTATAGCACTGGCTTCTCCCCTGACTGTTCCCAGAGTGTCGTTGACGGGTTACTACTCTGATGTCTGCGAAAAGAAATGAAAGTGGGAGATACTCGTTTTTCTCTAAACCTTCTGAACAATTTGCATATTGACCATGTCTGGCGTTCCCCGATAAAAATCTGTAGTTTTGAACTCCAATAGTCTGCTTGGAGCTATTCTAAACCATTCTCGACTTGCTAGAAAACAGTTTAGATACAAGTAGACTGGGTAGAATCGGAAGTGCTGGCATTCCGTAGTATGGTACGTTTTTTTTTGCACGGGCCATCTTACGCAGGATAAGAAGTATAAGGCCGTACACGGAAAGGCCGAACAATTACGAATAATGTTACATTGCCATGCAGTTCACTTGGAACGAGAAATTTGCAGGGTGTTGGAAAAAAACGATAACCGAAAATGAAAAACGAAAAAACAACGATAAAAAAGAGAAAAACAAAACAAAAACGTAACCTTATTTATTATTTTGTTCAGTCGTGAAACAGAAAAGGTCGTTTCTATTTTCGGTTTGAGTGGCAAATTCACGTTTTTCAGGATTATGTCCCACCCAGTGAGGCTGGAGATTGCCGTAGATCCGCTGGCATAAAATCGTCTTTCGTCTGACTGGCGCCCTTTTTCCTTCGCCAGGCTTGCGGCCTGCTTCTATATTCTTTCCGTGTCGATAGGTGCAGTGCTGAGCTCTCCGCGTGATCGCCGAACGCATCTGGCTGGGATGCAGTCGTCGTGGCCGTCTTAACAGGGAAATATTTAGTCCCAGCATTGTCCGTCTGTCGCGCCAAAAAACGCCCAAGTGTGACTGAAAGTGGCGAGGAGGCAAGGAGCCCACAAGCAGTTGTTGGGAGTGCGCGCCTAAAAAAAAACAGGTGGTTAGGGAGGTTCCGGGAACCGAGCCCGGGACATTTACGCGATGAAACCGGCCACCTAACCACTTGGCCAGCGTTGCTGACCCGCTGGTAACCCCGTACCCGATGGGTGCGGATGCTCAGAATTTCTTTTGGGTTTGTAGCGCGGGCTTTGGCTTTCGACTTGGACGCGAGATCTAGAGCATGCTTACACTATCCACTTTGGGCGAGATGTTAAAGCCTTTCGACAAAGCGATGCGGGCCCGCTAGTCAAGAACAACTTTCTGGGGCAAGTTCGGATATAAACGTTACGTGCCGGGTTTCCAATGAACGCAGAGGGGCTGCCAGCTCTGCTGTTTCTCCAGCCTTGCACCATTAGTGCAAGCTGCGCCATTTTTTTATTTTTATTTCTTTACTTAATTATTTGTTTTATAAAATACCTACGTTAGTCCGACAGCATTGTTGTAGGAGGCCTGTCATACATGTACAAACACGAATATTCTGAAACACGACTTAAGAATAAAGAAGACAAAATGAAAGTTTTGCGTGAACACCAGCATACACGACTAGCGGCGACAACAGCAGATTACTTCCACACACTCAATGGAAACAGCTTCAAGTCATATACTTGCACGCAGGGGCTGCCAGAGCGAAGCTGAGAAGATTTCATAAAGGGTGGAAGCAACCGTGTCGGGAAGGGCATTCCTATCTTCAATAGTTTTACAAAAAGACGCTTTAGATGGGGATGTGCGCCATGAATATTCACCAATTTTCTTGCTGAAACCCCTTCGTCTGGGTGTACACGTGGGAACTTTGCTCCCCCCCCACCGTCATGCTGGTCCTTTCCTACCTCCTCCGATAAAATCTGTTGTAAGATTAAACGCAGGAGTTTTAGACTGTTCTGAGAGACAGAGGGTTTTAAACGTGCAACGATAATACCACAACTATACGGGTTAGTAATAGCGCACAGCCAGATTTCAAATTTCCTCAAAATTTTATGGGAATTTTGGTGTTCGGGTTGCAGACCAAGGAGGCATAGTCAAAATTTGAGCGTACGCGCGCAACACGCCGGTTTTATAGAGGCTTGGAGTGCTCGGACCTAATATTTGTAGAAGGGCTTAAGTTTCCTCGGAATTTCTTTTGTGCAGTAAAGCAATTTGATGGACTATAGTCTAAATGCGTACCTATCTTTGAGATGATTATAATTCTCGGCAGAAGTGAAAACACAATGGCCAGGGAGCTCTTAGAAGACTTTCATATCAAGAGGAAAGGAAACCAGTGCATTATTGGCACATTGATGCTACTGTGCATACTCAGATGGAATTT
>CM023457.1:36978041-37091548 GCA_013339765.2 Haemaphysalis longicornis | reverse complement strand
TCGCTCATCGATGCGGCGCTGAAGATTGTGCTGTTAAAAATATGCTTTAGGTGTTTTATTATGTGGCGATGCCACAAACATTTCGCCACGACAATTACTTCTGACGGGCCTTTTGGGTTAAGTTATAAAGTGTAAGGGCTGCTGCCTCTTTAGCAATTCACGAGAGTTTTACAGTATAAGCCTTTGTAATAAAGCTTGCGTCCGCATTGCTGCTGAGGCCCATTTGCGCAATGAAACCTGAGCGCTGCTGAAACGATGGGAGCACTATATAGGGCTCCACCCTACCCTAAAGCGGGCGGTAAAAATGGCGTGTTATAAATATACGCCATGAAAAAAGTGGCGAAGAGCCTATTTTCTTTGAGTACTTATACAGTCACAACAAACGTATTTGAAAGTGATAGAGAGTGTCGAATCATGCGCCTGCCCCATTTGATGTTGAAAAGGATGAAAACACAAGCAAAACTGAAAAGGGATGGTGCCACACGTTGGATGCTGGAGTGCTGCAAGCATACGCACAAAGCATGCTGTCTTTCCTGTTGGGCAATGTTAGAACTTAAAGGGACTTTGCAGTTGGAACTTAAGTTATAACTTAAGTTCTGCAGTTGGAAGTTAAAGTTCTGCAGTTGGAACTTAAGTTCTGCAGTTGGAAGCTAGAAGTTCTGCAGTTGGAACTTTAAGTGGAACTTTAAAGGGATCTTAAACCCTTCACCCTTTCTTTCCGTCGGGCAGCACTGCGAAAGCTATAGTTATCGCAAGCACTGAGCGGCACTGCCTGATTTACACGTCGTAGCAAATACGCCTTGCGTTTCGGCTTTGCTTTCGTGTTTTTTTCCCCAGCGAAGCTGTTAGCCCCTAGTTGTCTGAAAATTTATTGTCGTAAACAAACAAACAACACCAAAAAACCCGGCAGGACCGAGCTGTTCTCGCGTAAGACGCCGAGCGCATGCGTCAGGCTAATAGCTAACAGCATACAGCTCATTATTCGTTAAAAACACCAGAGAAGAAGCATAGAAACCGCATATGGATGATAAGGCGCCTGCGAACAATGAGACCTCCCTCCATCCCCCTCTCCACCACCACGTGTCCCGGTAAATATTATGTTTGCAGATCACATTTGAAGGCTAGGCAGGACGAGTGTCACTAAATAGCGCAGTTCTTGCCCAACACGCCGAGCGCATGCATCAGGCAAGGCAGGAGCCAGCATTTGCCACCAAAGATGCCGAACGCAAGCGACAAGCCCGTCAGTCGACGAGAAACATTTCGTACCCTCCCCCATTAGCATTCGTACTGGTTACAACAACTTCGCTGGACATCCATTTTCGCATGGCGGGATGGCGACCATTTCTTAAACTGGCTTTTGAATGCGTTCATTGCTGCAACGAAAGGAAAGCGGCCAGCAGCCGCTACACCGCTCTAATGACGTCATTCCAGCGGTCGAAGAACGCCAAGACCGGGAAAGAGAGAAAAAATATTGAGCAATTTCTAGTTACTTACTTACTAGGCATAGAGCAGTAATTTTTGGCCGAGGTTTTGCGACCCCCTCATCTATGTAGTGAACGTGTTGGTAGTCTACGTTTTGAAAGCATTTAAGATACCGAAAAAAGTTGCACAAAGAGTTGCAGGGTGCCTTGAAAGTTACGAGATAGGCGCTAATTTTATACCTATGTTGTTTTTGGTTATCCACAATCCACAAGTCACCGCCCCATCATTCTGAATTGATACGGGTAGTTCTTTGCAAAAATTGTCGATGGCACAGGCAGCAAACAGCAGTGGGCAAGCATGCCTGTATCCCCATGGACTGTGGATGAGTGTATTTGTGGAACTTTGGCCATTTAGTTGGCGTGTTGGTAAAAAAAAAAAACAGTGAAGACAAAAAATGCTTGCTGCAGAACATTTTTTTCCACTTGAAAGTTTTTGAAAATTTCGGTCACGCTGTTTACGCAAAGTTACTAGTTGCGGTAACACACAACAGGCCCATATAAGTGGAAATAAGAGGTAGATTTACTGAACGCTAGTTTGCTGCAATTAATTTTACTTTATCTCCACTTCATTTCTGTTATTACGCAGAGGCCGACACTCCCCTCCTTCCACAAATACGATTCAGGTCAGCGTGTAAAGCTGCCCGCTTAAGCTTTTACTATATTTCTGTGCCCTAAAACGGTTTAGTCCATCTCATCTGTGTGAGCGTTATACAGAAAAGAGCGGCAGCTTCCTGGGGCCGTTTCAAATGTGCCATATTGGATCGACTGCTTTTTTCTCTTTCTGTCCGGATACGTAATCGCATGATCCGGTGGCCTGAGAAACTTTGCCTGGCTTTTCCTTGCAGCACCAGTTTTGCGCCTTTATTTTAGCGATGTCCTGCCATAATGTTGTCGTTTCTCATTTCTTCTTCTAGTGTTGGTCCTAGTCCTTCTAGTCCTATAACCCTTTTCTCTTTTTCTGGCGTCCCGACCCCGTATGCCTTTTACGAACTTTTTGTGGCTGTGTGTCTGGGAAGCCCTAAAATATCTTGCTCCGTTCCTTTCAGAGTGTCTCTTCTTGCGACCTATTCGAGATGAAAGATCGGTTGTATCTCGATACAATTGGCCCAACTCGGTTCCCTTCACTTGCTGTGGTTTTCTGGTCACTGCTTTCAAAACAAAGCAAGGAAACAGTCAAACAACTCCAAAATAAATAGTCAAGTGGCCAGATCGCCTGCTCGCGGGACGCTACGGTGCGGCCAGTGGGGGATGCGGCC
Source organism: Haemaphysalis longicornis (assembly GCA_013339765.2). Taxonomy (NCBI): domain Eukaryota; kingdom Metazoa; phylum Arthropoda; class Arachnida; order Ixodida; family Ixodidae; genus Haemaphysalis; species Haemaphysalis longicornis. Next base: position 37,088,811 of record CM023457.1, on the reverse strand, counting down.
AAAGAAGACGAATGATGATGGCGATCGTGCGCTAAGGACGACGAAAGATCGTCACAGCTTGCGGTAAGGCTGGGCCGAGAATTCAGTGAGCGCTGCAGTCGAGGGAGAAAAATCTAGAATCGGCCCGTTGAAGATACCCATAGGCCCCTTTCTTTCTCCTCTGGGCATTAGCTCCTTCGAAGGTTTTCTCCTTTGTGATGTTGCTGCAGCATTTTCTTTCTAGCTTCCGTTCGGCATACTTTTGTAGGCGATTCTCGTAACCGAGGGTTCTTTGTTAGTCTCGGGGCTAAGCTACGGTCCGTATTAGGAGCGCAGTGACTGCGTTTCTTTCGCCTGCTTACCTAAACTTCTGCATTGTTGTTGGTTAAAGAATTTTAATTGAGCGTGGTGAGGCGAAAGTGGTCCCGCATTCCAGGTGACAAGAACATTAACTACGGTATTCGTGGGTGAGTTCACCGCATATTTACGGATGCAGTCATCAGCGAATGAACTATGCGACGTTACTGCGGCGGCATGTCTTAGCAGTCAACCGTTGTGGAGCACTTCTCGTGAGGCAGTCCGTTTTCCTTCTGCGGCTTTTTATACTCTGCTCTCTTGTTTTCCTCTTATGATAGCCCTGTACCTCCATCTGATTTACTCTTCACGCGGCTGACCGGTCTTTCTCCCCTATGATCGGTTCACTTCGCTACGCCAACCGTTGCAGCAACACCGGCACAGAACAAACTCCTGTTACCAGCTGGGCTCTAGAATAACAAGGAAGAACGTTGCTGTTTTGTTTTGGCAATATTTAATATCAAAGATTGAGCAGAGCCCTGGGACGCACGCACTATCACTTTTTTTTGCTCATGTCTGTGTGCGGGTTTCGCCACATCAACTCTCTTAATGCGGTGGAGTACCCTTTACAGGAGTGAGACTTCGGTAAAGCTCGCTTGGAACTTCACATGACCTGGCACAACGTTTGTTGGGAAAGTGTTGCGCCAGTTGGAGAAACTCGTCCCCACATAAATTGGACGCCATCCTTCCCTGCGAAAGTGATGTACAACGCAGCCGTCGTAAACCACTACACATGCTGATGGGGGAAGCTATGAAATGCTTCCTCGTTGTATCGGCGTGTTTGTCGCTTGCACTCGGCTTCTGTGGTGAAATATGGTGGGTCCTGACGCATGCGCTAAACCTCGAATGACGTAAGCCCCATTCACCTTTCGAAGCAGCTACAAACCTATCTTTATCATAAGACTTAAGGGGGGGTTCCCATTGTTCACCGGCGCCTTATCATTCATCATGCTTTTCGATGCTTGTTTGGGGTTTTTTTTTAACGAATACTGAGCTCTATGCTGCTTGCCTGATTAGTTTGACACATGCGCTCGGCGTCTTGGGCGACAACGTATGATCCGCCAGGGTTTTTTATTTACGACACAAATTTTCCGAACAACGACAGGGTAACGGCTTCACAGTAAAACAAAATTAGTTTAGAGAAGCCGGAACAAAAAGTCCTCTTGTGGATTCCACAAAGAAGGGGCAGGGGCAGAAGCGACACAGAAAGTATAAGACAAGCGCGGTGTGGGTACTCCTGTGCCATTCCTTGTCTTACTTGTTTCGCCGTCCGTCCTTTTTGCGCTGTGCAGAACAAATGTACAATAACGAACTGGCCCCGCTTTCCATCTTAAAAGAAGATTTTGTTTTATTTTGAAGGATAACAAGCGGTGATGGCGCCGGTTTAACACTAGCTTTGGTAACACCCTGCTCAAAGTTATTCAAGGAGGTTCAAATGTTTTTACCTCCCTGATGAAAAGATATATAGCACCAAACTGAGCAAGTAGCCTCCTTCTTGTATCGCGTTTCGCAAAGCATATTTTATTCCTTGTGGCTCAGTGGAAAATCTGTGAGTCAGCGCTCTGAGTATCTCTGTAGGAGTAATCTTTCTGCCCGTGGGGTGGTTCTCGGGCAATCTATCCTAACGAAGTGCACAATGTTTATAATTGCGTGTTGTGTATCATTACTGTCCTGTTCACCTGTTTGCTAATTTTGTCTTGGGAGCGTCACATAAATCATGAAAATCACCCCCACCCGCAGGGAAAGGTTTTCATGGTATTTCTTCTAAGCTAGAGACCGCCCTTAAACACCATTCGGACAATCCTAACAATTAGCCAATGACCCTTGGCAAGGGATCGATCACCACGTCACGTATTTGCAAAACTTTTATTTTTTTAGGTTTTTACGCCCTAAGCTACGCCTGGACTATGGGCGGCGCCGTAGGCATAGAGGTTACATCAGTACTTGTAGCAGAGGACGTCACGGCTTTGCTTTGAAGAGAGCTTTTTAAATGTTGGTTTTGCTGCAATGCATTTTTTGCCACAGTGTAATGTATTTGCCGCAATGCAAAGCGACTCCAGGAGGCCCGCTGACAAATGAACAGATGCCAGGTACAATGGCGTTATAGGCAGGTTGATGTTGTACGATCGTCTGGTGAGCAAGCAAAAGCCTGACATCCACCTAAATGGAGCCAAACGGCAACAAAGGAAAGCTCTACAGCTTTCTCAGAAACTGGACCAAGACAGTTTTTGGACCAGGATGATTCCTGGACCGGGACGAATTTTTCTTCAACTGCGAAGTTCTCAGAAAGCTGTAAAGCTTTCCTTTGTAGCCGTTGGCTGCATTTAGGTGGATGTCAAACTTTCCTTGGCAGAACTTACTCCACCTTGGGGAATTCCCTTAAATCTGGTCGATTAACAATCGTCTGGTCTGTCTGCATCGAAGTTACTGACTGCGTTGAAGTTCTATAAGGTTGTTTTTATTTATTGTATTTGCATTCACATTGTATTGAGGTGATAAGAAGGGGGATCTTACAAAGAAAAGCTAATATATCTCTACTGTACTACTTTTTTATAGTTTGCTCTGGTTTTAGCGGCAGGCTCAAATTGAATCATATTTGTTACAGCTGGTAGCGGCCTTACGCTAAAGTTTCCTTTCTGCTTCAGCTACGAAGCTGGATTTGCGGTAATACGCTTCATTGACTGCGCCTATTACGCAGCCTAATTTAGTCATATGATGCGCAGGCACGTGTCGCTTACAGACGCACGAACAATACCATGCTCGTTATATGATTGTCACGGGAGGACTGCTAGCTTTTCATTGAAGTTGCTTTCACAATAAAGTAAGGTTTGGCGCAATAATTTTTCGCTCATGTTTTGCGGGAAAGACTGAAATCATGTGCCGCTGCCGTTGTAAAAAGTGGACGCTCGGCGATATGGCACTGAACACCCTCACTTGTCATTGTTACGGTACTATATTGCACAATGGGCGAGCTGCACAAGTTTCCAACTAATCCTTCTGGAGGTCGTAATGTGTTGCGAAGAGAAAACCTACAATCAATTTTTGGTCTCTTTCTATGGCCAACGCTTTGTCTGCCCACGTCTCCCTGTCATTACGGGTGCGGGCAACGCAATAGTCCACTCGCATTCGGTCAATGGAGATACCGGAGTGAAAGACGGCTTCTAATTAAGTCGTTTTCTTTTCTACGAAAAAACGACAAGCAGCCTTTATCTTTCTCGATGCAAATAAGTGTTTCTCGATACATATCAGCACCTGGACTAAAAGCGCTTTGAGGGTGAGGTCACGGTATAAAAATTGTTTGAGTGTTTGAACAAATAGCACTCGAAGTAGAAGCGTGTGTGAGTTGAAAATAAGCGAGCAGGAACAGTGTGCTCGGGGGGTTTGTTCTCGTTAAGCAAATATACACTGCTCAGAAAGACATGTTTAACAAAAGGAAAGACGAGACGTACAAGAAAAACGTGTAAAAAAGGACTTAGCCTTGCCAGTCACCATTTTGTCTCTGCTTTGTCTTTTCTCAGATAAGAAATTCCTGACTAATAATCTCAAAACCATTTATTTAAAGACTGAATCGAAGTAAATTGAAACTTTAGTGTCGTCGCTTTTAAGGGAAGCTTTCAAGGTTTGCTAGCACAAAGGCCACTCATGCCGGACGGACAAGTCGAAGTAGGTTGACGGATGCCCTACTACGTCAGTCAAAAAAGATAGAAAAAGCTTTGTTAAAAATTTTACAGCGTCAAACAAGGAGCCCACCCGCAAAGAAAAGAAGGGAATCTGCGCTTCTGTTCAGTATAGGCCTCGTTTCTCGCCTGAATAAGTGAATAGCTCTCCGAGCGGTTCTGGTGGTAGTTCATTGCACGAGCTCGGGAGCTGTCATTCACAGCGCATAAATCATGGCACTCGTGTGCGCACCATTCTCAGCCATTCGCTATACGCTTATAATATTTTTTCCACCCACCACTTTACTATCTGGCTGTAAGGCAAAATTTTCGGGGCATTTCGCTCTCCTCGGAGAATCTTGTACGCAGCCGCCGCGATACCCGCCATTAGCTGCAGCCAGTGCGTCGAATTCTAATCCGCCTCAGCCGAGTCCTACACTCCTCTTCACTTTCCTCTTTCAAGACCGTCTATTGTGCCTCGCAGGGGTCCTCGGAGACCGAATGTCTTATTTTCCCTCTGTTCTTAAGCCTCGATCTTTTCGATTTGTTTTCGACAGCCATGAAACCCGTATTTCTGTCTTGTTTTAGTACGTGTTGGCAGAAGGCTAGCTCCTGGGCTCTTTATTCGCCTTTCCTTCCCATTTTTTCGATTCGTTTTTTTTCTGTTTTGCTGCAAGTACTACATTACTTGTTTAACTCCCTTTGTTCGGCTTCACAGAGCAAAAAAGAAAAGCACTCAATGGCACCATTTTCGACTGTTCTTCTTGCTCTGAGTTTTGTACTCCGCACGTGTCGCTCGGATTCAGTTAGTTGCTTTTGTTCTGTTTGGACGCCAATCCAGATAGTCGCTAGCCGTTAGGGAGATGGGTGTAGCAAGTTTGTTAGCTCTGTTAGGGCGGGCGATCAGCTGACGTGTTCTGGTGGTTTCAGGGGTTAGAGAGTAGGTTTTCGGGGAGCAGTTTGTCTTCTGTTATTTGACAGTAATCGCCTTCACGCGATCAGTTGTCGCCGCCACTAGGATGACAGTCCGACGTTGAGTGTTACTTTGTGGGTAAAGCACGAGATTACACTCACCTGCTTCCACACAGATTAGCTCCTGTAGTAAAGCACGAGCAGCTTGCTGCCGTAACAAACAATTTATCTCTGGCAAGTGTCCAACAAGCCCGCACCAACACACTTTTTCAGTAACACACAATTTATCTCTGGCAAGTGTCTGGCAAGAAGCTGAGAAGTGCACATGTTTTATTTATGTATTTAATACAAGTACCTACATCGCCCATTGGGCATTTTTGTAGAGGGATTACATTAGAAAATAGAATACAAACAGCAAAATTATAACCGAACTAAAATCATGCATAACATTATACATGAGAAATCTAAACCCTTGCAGTACAGCATTGTAACAAAAGTACAAAACACTGGATTATACAACGAAAGCAGTAATTACACATATAAAAAATCAACAACCAAGAGAAGTACAAAGCCAACGTTAAATATGCGAGTTATTTGAGCAACTCGAAATGCTGCTTCAATGGCGAATAGGAAATTAGAATCAGAGAATATTGGTATTTTTAGCGCATTCCAGTCGCTAATAGAGTTTGGAAAGAAAGAGTATTTAAGGACAGTTCAATCGACAGGTATTATTCTCTAATTTTATATAAGGGATCTTTCCGTTCGGACATATAACTAGGCGTCTTTAAATACCGCTGTTTATTTATTCCTGTCTTACCATGATATATATTATAAAGAAATTTAAGTCAGCAGGAGTACACTGCAAGCCAAACTTTTCCAAGGGCAGCCATGCGCATGAAATTTTTTACACGATATGTCTACAGTGCCGTCCGCGACTAGAGTGCCGTCCTACGCTATTGAAATATTTAGGACTGGCCGCTGTTGTGTAGAGGTTCCGTCTCAGCTTCCAGTTACTACGGACGGTATTTCGAGTCTGGCTCTTACGTCCTTTGTTTTTCTTGGATCTTTATTCTCTCAATGACAATTTTCATGGCTGAGGGCAGTTTTTGATGTTCTAAACGATTTGCTTTCTGTTCGGTAGTTTATGTCTGGTTAGTTTACGTTACGTTAAGCTAACTCTGGGTAAAGCGGTGCGAGACGCGGCATTTTCCCCTCGAAACGCCGGTAGACGTCGCTTTAGTGGAGCATGCGGCATATTGCAACGGTGTGCGAAAGTATCCGTCCAGTCCTCAGTGAGTTAATGGAAAAGTGAATTGGACAGCAGTAGAGGTTAGTAAAAGAAGGTTAGAATGTTGGTGGGAAAATAGCAGAGAACAAACTGGGACGACATGCGAACATAGAAGTCAGACTAGCACAAAAATTTAATGAAGGTATTTTCTTATTTTATTTTATATTTTTATGGGTTTATTTTTGAATTTTTTTTGCGAGGTGATTGTGGAGTGGCGTAACGACTAAGGGCACTGTGCAACGCCACCCCGTTACAAAGGGGAAGCCGCTAAGCATCATCATCAGCCCCATCATCATACAGTACCGCCGGACGGCACTCTAGACACAGCCTTCAGTAAAACGGCAGTGCCACCATCACCATCATTATCATAAGCCTGTCTGTGTCCACTGCAAGACGAGAACCTTTCCCATGGTAATGCAGTGTAGAACATAATAAATCAACTAAAATCTGACATTTTACTACATCACAATATGGGAATCCAGCTCTACGACATACATCTACCAGAGCCAATGATTCGACATGTCACATATTTTTCATTGCTGTAAGCAAGCGCGCAACGCAGAAGTATGTCTGAGGTGCTGCCGCGCAATACTGTGAAGCGGACTTACAGGGACACTTGGTACCCAATAGGTACTCGCGCTTATGCTCAGTACTCGTTTTGTATGGTGTGCCGGGGGAAAATTATGAATTTATGCCTCGTTTGTATCTAATTAAGGAGAAATGTAGTAATTGGAAATCATGCGCTAGTAGCTCAGCAGCGTGTTCTACTGAAAAAGATTTTCCCACAACATCGATGTGTACTGCTGTTCACGTCATAGCATAAAAGAAAGTGAGAATTTTAGCCACGTCGATGTCCTTAAATACAGGCAAAATTGCGAATCTAACCCGGGTGCGGAGATTACTACCCGAAGGCGTTACCAACGCACCACCTCAGAACGTTGCAAGTGGTGGAGCAAAGATTACCCTGTGCGTGCCGCATGGCGAACGACAGGGGAGCGTGACGGCAAGTGAGTACAACAGATGTAAGCCAGGCACTGAAAACTGATTCTTGGGGAGCTGTGGCATGAGGTGTCGTTAGTCTGAAGTAATTCACGCCAAATGACGGAGAAACAAAAGCCGAGAAAGAGACGCAAATAGGATGCAGCAGAAAAGAAGTAATTGGTAATTGGTAAGAAGTAATTGGTGTAGTGAAAGAGAGGGAGCTACTTTATTGAGCTAAGCAGTCCAGATGTCCTGGGGGAGAGACGTAAAAGGTAGGGGGTAGAAAGGTAGGGGAAAGAGCAGTTCAGCAGATGTTCACTGTTCACACAAAATTCTCTACGTGTTCATGCAAAGGCTCGCTTCTCATACAGGGTTCACAGTTCACTCATTGTATTTTCACATTTCACGCAAAGGTAAATCGGGAAGATGGAGCGTGTGTGGCGCTCTCTAGGGAAGTCGCACAAATGGCTACACCAGTTTGAAGAGACCATTCTTAAGAGTGCGTTCGATAATCAATTCGAATGTTGCTGTATCTTCCCGCACACGTCGTATGTGTTAGGATTTAGATGTAGGTATTGGCCCGATTGCTAAAAGCTGCGCACGGCCTCTACCGAAGGTTGGACAGAGCCAGATTAGATGAAATAAATTTGGTGTGGCATCCCAACCACAGTGTGGGCAGCGGCCGAGTTTGGACCTCGCAGGGCTGTGTATTTTTATATAGCGTGAGGGGTGTAAGCCCTGTTAGCGTAGACTCTTTTTGCAAATATGTCCGCCGAGCGCGAAATAGGCTTGAGAAGGTCGAGGACTCCGTCCGGGGTCGCATCTTTCATACTTTGTCTGCTTAGTTTCTTCAGATGCCGAAGCCGAAGTTGCCAATCCGACAGGAAAGTCGGTGCATTGGGAACCGCGGGAGGTGCTTGAAGATGCTCCCTAGCAGCACCGTGTGCCAGAAGGTTGCCATGTGCACCCCTGGTGTGTCCGGTGTGCAGGCGATGCGAATAGTGAAGCCTTCTGCTTGTAGGTCGCGTACCGAGGTCAGAATGCGGGTCGCCGTGCTATTAAGTGAGAATACACGGTTGAACTACCGAATCGCTACGTGGGAGTCAGTGATTATTCTGAACTTCTTGATGAAGAGGGTATAGGAATGATCGCCAATGTGTCGGATTGCTCCCAAAATTCTCACGTGTTCCACTTCTTTCACAAGCCCCCAAAACACGCACTGAGTCTTGAGTGCCCCATGACCTTTTTTGCTAACACGTGATGACAAAAAAATATTTTTTGGGGTAATGTGCTGCTGCTGCCGCTGATGATGATGTTCGTAGGAGAATGGTATGTACTCTTACTTTATGCTCAAATGTTGCCTTGCTTATGCGGTTGTTGCCTCTACATAACTGTACCAAACTTGTTACCTATACATAACCCTTATTTAAGAAATATTGTGATATGCTCTATTTATATCACCCAGTGGTACCCGTATATTGATAAAAGGGTTGTTTTAACAATATATACCTATTTGTTTTAACAATATATTTTTTAACAGTAATACTCCCCTTACCTTTCTTTACTCCCATTGTACGCTCCCCTTGTACGAAATTTTTATTTTCCTTTTTTTCGTATTTTATCTATTGTTAGTTTTCAATGCTCCTAACATTTATCGTTGTGCTGCCTGCGCAGCTTTCCTAAGATATTTTGTCTTCGCCCACGCCTTGTTCAATTAGTGCAATCCTGTTCTATCCTAATTAAACACCGTAATTTTCATGATCAAAGAAAAGGTGAGTGCTAGAAAGTACTGACGAATACAAAATAATTCTTTTTTGGGTCCCACTTTCACTTTGTGTGCGCTGCTAATTTTCATTTCTCTTGCCAAGCTTACTAACAAAAGCAAAAATAAGTTTTACGGTACCGGAAGCTTTTTCCTACAGCCCTAAGCCTCAAACTCGGGAATTAGGCCCAAAACAAACACCGCCGGATTAACTCCCACGGGAATTACGACTTTGGAATCCGTAGAAACCCTGCGAATGTAAACCAGACGGAACGATGGTCTTTCGAGCTTCCGGGTGAAATTGTGCGCCTAATCCGAGAAAGGAAGATTAAAGCTTTCGTGCTACTTCGATCTTTTTTTACTTTTGTCGGCAGTCGTTATCAAAGTCTAGGTAGCACTCACATTTGTTTCGAACACGGAGAACTGTACGTCTTCCTCCTTTAATCGTATTACAAATGCTCGCTTGGACGGCGCTGTCTCCTTATATTTAAAATTTAACTGTATCTATGTGTAAGGAGTTTCACATAGCTGAGCTGAATTTACTTTTGCGAGTGCTTTGCATTCCAATGAAGATACGTGTCTGATTTAGGGGACGACAGTGAATTGATAATGACGGAGGGTGGCAAAGAAGCCACAAGGATTTCCCCGAATGTTCGTTGTGCAATGGCTGATTAAATCAGCGTAAAAGGAAGCTTTACAGTGCCATAACGCCACTGTATCCCGCTGTAACCTTTCAAAAGTGGCCATAAAGGTAATCTTGATACTAATCCGAAAAGATATCTTTACTGCGAAATACTGAGTTTTCCATTCAGCCTAAATATAATTTGATAGAACGCACAGGCTAGTGAGACTTGCTTTAACGCCATAAAAGGGTAAAATATTTTGAGCTCCAAAGTTTTTCGTTATACCGTCTGTGTTCAAATATCCTTTCCTCACATTTTGCGGTTACTACTTTCCTTGCTATATATCTATGGTATGAGTTCTTGCATGACTTGAAATTAGTGCTATACTTCCAAGGAAAAGAAGTTATCGTTTTACTAAATCGGTGATGATAATCACACGAACACGTTCCTCCTCTATTATCTGAGAATACTTGCCAGGGGCAAACGTGACCGTGCTTTGACATTAGGTTCATACGATAACCTAACTTTTGATAGATAGAAGAAACGAAATGCAGAGAAGTCAACATTGATTTTTCGCGACGTTAGTAAATGCGTCACTTTGGTATTTATTTATTGGTTTTGTGTATTAAAAATAGGGATTTATAGATTTCTTAATATTACGAACATGTTAATATTCCTTTTTCCGATGAAGATTTCTGAGTTCTCGCAGCACATTTTTACCACTCAATTAAGAAAAACTGCGAAAGTGTTTCAGTTTATGGAACGGATTGGTCAGAATTAGATGGCTAGTTTACATTTACTCGTCGTTTCAGCGGAAATATATCCAATAAGAAAGCGTTTATGTCAAGGGGAATGCCAGGCATCGTAACCCTTCGTGCATGTTAGTGATATTTTGCAAACTTTTAGTGCCTTCATCGACCCCTAGTGTGCTTGGTTGGTGTTACGTTCTTTGTCCAATCAAGGTGAGAAGACGATTACCGAAAATTACAAGGTCACCAAGCAGTCCTCATGATATAGTGAACGCGAACGCATTACTGTCCGGTTGACTATTTCGCCACATTCTTGTCACCCTTATACTTTTTCCGTGGCGTTTTTTTCTTTCTCCGCATATAGAAACGCTTTTCTTCAACTCGCCGTCTTTCCTTATGAAGCCTTGGAACAATTTTCTTGGAATGATGTTTGAAGGCAAAAGGGTAAAGTGCCCCAATCTGCCAGAAACCGTCGCTGTTGTAGTTGTCCGGACAAGGAAAGGACCGCTGCTGTAAAGAGCAAAAAAATAACATGTGCAGCTTTCCCGCTCATGGCAGTCCTTTCAACAGTGATTACTCTGCAATTTTTTAGCGAAATGTGAAATTCTTTTGCACAGCTAATATTTGGGGTGAATACTTGCTTTGTGCACAGTTTCAAGTCGCGCACGTTGCGCGACTAGGTTCCTGAGCCATGGGAACTATCCTCACCAACGCAGCCAGCGCAGAAAAATGCATGGGGAGTTTATATTGATTGTGACAGCGAATTACACAAAAAAAAATATTCAAAAACGCCTGAAATATTCTTTTAGCGGTTCGACTTCTAATATTCACGTTTTTATAACATTTATGCCAAAAGTTTTTTCTAGGTTCCCCGAGAGGTTGTAATTTTGAGCGAGAAAGCTGGGTATGAAAAAAAAAAACGTGTAGGTGATCTGGCCTGGCTTGAGCCTGAGTCTCCAGAGTAGCAGCCCGATTCACTACCACAGTGTCATCTTTTTTTTTCTTTATAGCATGGTATATTCAGGGAAACACACGATCACACATAACGACTAAAAGACAATACAAATGCTAGCAGGCGTCGGTGAAGAGGCACAAAGTCACACATCGTTTTGCGTCCTTGAAAAAGTCAGATAAGCACGCCATACAAATCCCAAGATTAAACCAGACCGGTTGATCATTTTGAGCCACACAAACACTCCCCACGAACGCAGCCAGCTCAGGAAAAATGGACTTAGTTGGCCTCGGGGTTCCGCACGCCGGTCAGTCAAACGGCACTGCCACAGGTGGTACAAACCCAGCGATGCAAATGCGCCATGAGGTAACTGATTAACATCATGAAAATGCAGGAACCGAATGATGTAAGGAGTAATTTCATTGTCCTTCTTGAGAGTCCGCTGCATGTAGTATATCCGTGCACTTTGCAAGCGTGAGAACAATGTTGTTGTTGTTTCTTTCTTTGTTTTCCATGCCTACTTGGAGGATTGGCCAGGAATCAGGCGCTCTGTGGGGCTAATGTGCCTGCTTCGCAAAATTTATGAAACTGGGAATCGGAAACATAAAAGCTGTAAAATAGTGAGTGTCGCGTGACAGGTGTACACCATCCGCGCACAATGCACATTCTTGGGAAGCTGAGGCGTCTGCGAGACAACTTGCTGGCGCAATTAATTCGTGCTGTAAGACGAACTAATGAAAGCTAAGAAACAGACTCAAACACAGTGTAGCAAAAAAATTGTCGGTTGGAGTAACTCGCGGCAAAAGACAAACAAACGAGAGCGCTGAGAGAGATGCAAATACCATGTACCAGTACACTGTTAGTGATTATGCGGTAATTTAAAAGCCTGCGGTACGTTTTGCTTATACAATGCCCCTGTATTAACGTTTCTCTCGTACTCGACAATTATTGAACAGCGCGAGAATTTCAATGCTTTATTGCAGATGAGAGGTCAGCCCGGTAACGAAGGTAACTTTAGACTCCACTTGGTGATGATACATCTGTGAAACACGTGAACGTGCTGACATGCACACAAGCACTTACACGAAGCGCACACATGTGCCTATAGGTGTGCGGAAGGTACACAAAATGTAGAGCGAACCATTGTTACGAAGAAACGACAGCTGAGCTGCACCAGCAGCATCAATTGTAAGCTGCTACGTCCCTAAAATACTTGCTTGGGAGATTGAGCTGTGCGTTGTAACGCAGATGCAATATCACAGAACACCTATCTGTTGCGAAACGAAGGCACAAGCATACAAGGTGTTCTATGCCCTCGCATACCGCACAGGTTGGGCAGGGGAAGACCGGTCGATTCGGAGAACTGGCTTCTGAGCCTCACTTGCAACACTGCCTTTGTTATCCCGGGGCTAGCTACGGTACGCTCCGTTCGTTAACAATACACACATGCCATGAAGTCACGTACGTGCCGTGGAGGGATAAGCGTCGCTGCGTGAACACGACCGGCCCCTTGCGAAGCCTTGTGTTAGCAATGAGGGCGGCGATTTTAGCTCGGTTTCTGGGAAAGAAACCCCGATAGAAGCAGCACTCGCCTTCAGTAAGCTACTTTTCTCTGTGCCAGGACTGCTGCCCATCACGCTATAAAATGAAGCACCTTCTCTGTAACCGGAAGCGGCGCAGATTTTAAGACACGCGAGAGTACAGTGATGGAGTTCCGCTACAGGCTATGTTTCCCAACCGTCTATTCTGTGGAATTTTAGGTTGCTGTTCGTTGAGGCAATAGCGTAGTTTAAAAGAAACTAGAAATTGCGAAAATAACGATGGGCGCATCTAAGAAATGCTCATGGCGCATAGATTCGAGAACACTATTTCTAGTCAAGTTCGTAAGGAAGTAATATTGCACTGTGTACAGTACATCTTGTTCTTCCCTTCTCTTTGCCTTGGGATTAGGTGGTGGGGGACGTTGTTCACTGAGCAGCATTGCGATAATTTCGCACTTCACCACCGGCAATGAACTGTTGCCTCCAACCACGCTGTTCTTCCTCGAGTGATAGTGTAGACGCGAAGCCATTGAACTTCACTGTATATTGGGGGCACATGTGCGCTTCGGTACCTGTTGCCTCATATTATGCAACTTAGGCCAGCTTGTATCGTCTAGAACAGTGGTTCTCAAATAGGGGTTCCGAGGACCCCATTTCCGGGCCCTTTGAGGACCCCCAAATCCGGAAAAAAAAGGGGAGATGCAAGGTGAAAGAAAGACCTTCTCGCCGTCTTTGCCCGGCTATTCCTCGGCGGAAATATAAAAAAAAAGAGGAAGGCTTTCCGAAAGTCTTCTTAGGTAAGAATAATGTATGGTGAACTCACTTAACTATCGGTGCTATTTCATAGCGCACATTTGCAAACTTTATTGAACTTCTTGCACAGAGAAAAAATCTGAGTAAATGAGTGCTTTAAAGGCAGGATCTCAATATTTAATTTCTGCCTGAATTTACTACAATTTCTCTCAACAATATTCTTCATTTACCCGCGCTCAAATCAGTCTTTGATAGCAGCATTCCCAGCTTCTTACGCTTTGATTTCAGCATTTCAACGTTTGTCGCTATAAACGCGCCCGCTTTCATCTGATTTACAACATTGAACAAGACAACTAAGACGCGTATTTCTGAACTATTCAGGGCGAAAGAACGGTCGCAGTTGAGAGCATTTTTCCTGCTCGGTGATCATTGTGAGGTAGTGCTAGCCACTGCATTCCAGTGTTTTAGGATAGGAAGAAGCTCTTTAACCGCGCCGTTTCATCCTGTTTATTGGATCAATACCTAAAAATAAAGCAAACTAATCACGTGTACTCTCACTTCGTATCGCTTTATACTTGTGCATTAGCGTTTTGTAACAAAAACAAACAACACACCCCCCTTATAAACAGAAGAGACAATGTTTTGCGTCACAATTAAGGAAGCCATTTCTAAGGAAATGTCTTCCAAAGGCATTAAGGGCTTGCGTCATCAAAAGTTAAGCTCCTCTCAAGTAACATGAAAGAATTTAGGTGTTTTTTTTCTCGTCAGTTTACATTATCTACGACAGTCATTGATAAGGAAGAAAAAAATCCGAACGGTGTGGGGGGGGGGGACTAAAAAAGATGAAGTTCCAGGAAAAAAATACCGTAGAACAATCGCAGGGACTTTTAAATGCTCCCGATGAACATACAAAACTGTTCCATTTGTTAGCGACTATAAGAAGTCAGGTAAAAAAAAGATAAAGGAGACTCGGAGCACGCTATTCTTTCGGAAATGCATCTTGTTGCTGAGCCTTTGTGTAAGCTTTGGGTAATCCATTTAGGTGCGTAAACACGCGACCGTATGTACAGGTACTATTGTCAAAATATTAGAGGCCAAGCCGAAAGTGCTGATGTTGCAAAAAGTCTATTTAGAAGCTGACGTCCATAGCGAGGTTGAAACGTTTTATGCCGGAAGGCCAGAGAAAACTCCTTTCTTTCTTACTGTCATCAATAAATCTTGTTACATTTAAAGGCTAAGGTTATTCTCTGAATTCTCTGTGGTCCAGAAGGCTTAGGGTAAGGCATAAAACATTGTGAGAAAGGGGATACACGCGTGTGCGTAGGTTCTGTGCGTATGCGCGACTTGTATTAGGAAACAGGCATGCATGCAGGTAGAAAACGCTGTTTTTCACCTTTCAGCCCAATAGTACTCAGAAAATCACTGACAGCGCTCCGAAAGCATTGCCAGCACACGCATGAAGCAAGTTCCTTTTACTTGGTTGTATACTAACACTGCACTTCAGTTAAAGGAGCCATGAAGAGAAAATAACAACTTCGTGTAGTTTGAAAGAACTAGGATTCAGATCTCACTCAGCTCCATTACACAGCCCCAAAAGATGTTTTTTAACGAAAAAAAAGAAAGAAGTAATTAAAAACTTTAAATTTTGCGCCACAGTGACGTGTTTATGAGCAAGAATGACGTCATACGGGCCAACAATAAAACATAATTTTCAGTGCGTTAACTGCACGTTAGCATTCAAGTGAGGCGGTCAAATGGAACTAGAGGCCCCATTACAGACGTCCAGTCATGTGTCGTCGCGACAGGTCAGTTAGGCGGCCGCCAATCGCACAAACAAGGTTCCGTGACGTCATAGAAAAGTTGCGGGAAATTGGCTAGGGGGTCGCGACTGCTTCACACGTTTTCTTTAATATCTCTGTTATTTGTTCGAAGATTGCGATGATATTGGTACGATTGTTATCGGGACTAAGCAGTCTTTCTAATAAACCAACTTGTATTTTGTCTTCATGGCTCCTTTAAGGCCGCAGAGTAAAACTGCCCATCCCTTGCGAAAATATAGCACTGGGTTCTCCCCTGACGGTTCCCAGAGTGTCGTTGACCTGTTACTACTCTGATGCCTGCGAAAAGAAATGAAAGTGGGAGCTACTCGTTTTTCTCTAAACCTTCTGAACAATTTGCATATTGACCATGCCTGGCGTTCCCCGATACAATCTGTAGTTTTGAACTGCAATAGTCTACTTGGAGCTATCCTCAACCATTCTCGACTTGCTAGAAAACAGGTTAGATACAAGTAGGCGGGGTAAAATTGGAAGTGCTGGCATGTCGTTCTATGATACGTTATTGTGCACAGGCCATCTTACGCAGGATAAGGAGTACAAGGCCGTACACGTAAAGGCAGAACAATTACGGATAATGTTAAATTGCCATGCAGTTCACTTGGAATGAGAAATTTGCAGGGTGTTGGAACAAAACGATAACCGAAAATGAAAAACGAAAAAAAAACGATAAAAAAGAGAAAAACGAAAACGTAACGTTATTTATTATTTTGTTCAGTCGTGAAACAGAACATTTCGTTTCAATTTTCGGTTTGAGTGGCAAATTCACGTATTTCACGGTTATTTTAATTCCCACCCAGTGAGTAGATCCGCTGGCATAAAATCGTCTTTCGTCTGACTGGGCGCCTTTGTCCTTCGGCAGCTTGCGGCCTGCTTCTATACTCTCTCCGTGTCGATAGGCGCAGTGCTGAGCTCTCCCGCGTGATCGCCGAACGCATCTGGCTAGGGATTGCAGTCGTCGTGGCCGTCTTAACAGGGAAATATTTAGGCCAGCATTGTCCCGTCCTGTCGCGCCAAAAAAACGTCCAAGTGTAGCTGAAAGTGGCGAGGAGGCAAGGAGCCCACAAGCAGTTGTTGCGAGTGCGCGCCTAAAGAAAAGCAAGGTGGTTAGGGTGGTTCCGAGAACCGAGCCCGGCACATTTACGCAGTGAAACCGGCCACCTAACTACTTGGCCAGCGTTGCTGACCCCGCTGGTAACAACGTACCCGAGGGGTGAGGATGCTCATAATCTCTTTTGGGTTCGAAGCGCGGGCTTTGGCTTTCGACTTGGACGCGAGATCTAGGAGCATGCCTACACTATCCACTTTGGGGTGAGATGTGAAAGCCTTTGGACGAAGCGATCCGGGCCTGCCAGTCAAGAACAACTTTCTGGGGCAAGTTCGGATATAAACGTTACGTGCCGGGTTTCCAATGAACGCAGAGGGGCTGCCAGCTCTGCTGTTTCTCCAGCCTTGCACCACTAGCTGCAAGCTGCGCCATTTTGTATTTTTATTTCTTTACTTAATTATTTGTTTTATAAAATACCTACGTTAGTCCGACAGCATTGTTGTAGGAAGCCTGTCATAGATGTACAAACACAAATATTCTGAAACACGACTTAAGAATAAAGAAGACGAAATGAAAGTTTTGCGTGAACACCAGCATACACGACTAGCGGCGACAACACCAGATTACTTCCACACACTCAATAGAAACAGCATCAAGTCATATACTTGCGCGCAGGGGCTGCCTGAGCGAAGCTGAGAATATTTGATAAGGGCCAGAAGCAACCGTGTCGGGAAGGGCATTCCTTATCTTCAATAGTTTTACAAAAAGACGCTTTAGATGGGGATGTGCGCCATGGATATTCACCAATTGTCTTGCTGAAACCCCTTTGTCTGGGTGTAGACGTGAGGTCTTTGCTCCCCCCACCGTCAAGCTGGTCCTTTCCTACCTCCTCCGATAAAATCTGTTGCAAGATTAAACGCAGGAGTTTTAGACTGTTCTGAAAGACAGAGCGTTTTAAACGTGCAACGATAACACCACAACTATACCGGTTAGTAATAGCGCACAGCCACATTTTGAATTTCCTCAAATTGTTTTTATGGGAATTTCGAATTTCCTCAAATTTTTTTATGGGAAATTTGGTGTTTTGCAGACCAAGGAATTTGAGCGTACGCGTGCAGCACGCCGGTTTTGTAGAGGCTTGGAGTGCTCGGACCTAATATTTGTAGAAGGGCTTAAGTTTCCTCGGAATTTCTTTTGTGCAGTAAAGCTATTTGACGGACTATAGTCTAAATGCGTACCTTTCTTTGAGAAGATTACAATTCTCGGCAGAAGTGAAAACACAATGGCCAGGGAGCTCTAGAAGACTTTCATATCAAGAGGAAAGGAAACCAGTGCATTAATGACACATTGATGCTACTGTGCGCCAGTGAATTTGCTTTTTTGGTAAAGCTGGCTTCTATGATTGCGGCTATCTCACCAGTGTTTTTCTGGGTTTCATGTGCGCATACTCCCGGTGAAGTTTTGTGTATAAACGAGAACGAATGCAGCTAATAAAATTAGTTGGCGGGTGAAGTGGCTTGTGTTTGGCGTCTGTCCTATTGTCCTTTCGAAAGTTGCGCGCTAAAGTTTACCAAATATGGCACCTACTTTGCCCAAAAAGTGGGTGTCCTAACGAAGCAAGTTATGAGCAGTTAAGAACAATTTTTGTTTCGTTCCGGAGCTCAACCGGAACGCAACTTTTATTTAATGAACGAAACAGAAACGGGCGCGAAAAATATTTTAGATTTGACGCCCTGCGAGAAAGGACACTTAACACTCTTGTAGACGTCTTACCGAAGGTGACAACTGCGATCTATCATTTTATTTGTTGGGATAGATTCGACGTCCGGCGAGTAAAGGTAACGAATGACTGCATACATGTCGGTACGGAGTGGCATGCAATGGTGTGTGCAGCCTATAGGGTTAAATACAAGCAAGGATAACGGCATCTGTAGAAAAAAAACTTTATACTTTTCTAGCTTTTTCGTCGCACTGTAACAGCGTGCGCTTAACCCTTCATCGTCTCTATGCCATTGGCGTAAAGGGGACGCCAATAAAAATGCCCAGTTGGCATGGACAGCTACGTCAGTCATTCGCGTTATAAAACATCCGCGCCGGTAGGATGTCTGAGTCACAAAGCGACGATTTTTCAGCTGGTGGACATGATTTGCAGAGACGCAATCATAAACTTTTTTAATACGCAACACGAATTTTTAATGCGACCTCACGGGACACATATGCGCTGTAGGCTTTTTGCCCAGAAAACTGCGTGAGTGGTCTGCGGGACATTGCTGTAAAAACATTTCCGACAATTCACTGAATGGAATCGGCCCATAATAGTCGGTTTCCCGAAACGTTTCTGTACACGCTTGGCTGTTATGGCAGGGAGCTTAATAAGCACTAATTAAAAAAATCTTGCTCAAGTATCCACAAGCGGCATTCTATATTGATGAGAGGCCAGAAAGTGAAAATATCGACCATACTGGTCAGAACGGTCAGCAGTTAAAGATCTATCTGCAGCCCTGCATGGGCATGACTTGAAATAAACCATGGGCCCAGAAGTACTATGTCCCCGATGAAGCTCCGAAGAAGACAATAATAAGTTGTCTTACAATATATGTGATATGCCTATGTATTAGGAATACCTTAAATATTCACAATACCACATGGTAAGAAAGGGAATAATCGATAGCCATCTCACTTTTCACGCACTTTTCAGATACTCCGCAGGACGAAGTGGACAGACACTGTGCGAACAAGCGGCCTACCTAACCATTTGCCTCACAGACCGGCCACCGTCCAACTTATCCGAAACTCAGTGCGCTCTTCCGCTATAAACGTAACGTTCCCGCTAACGTCAGATGCTAGTAAGTTCCTAAGACTACATTGCAAGCAACGAATAATACTATTGTCGCTTCAGAGGTAAGAACCTTCTACAATGTGAAATCACACCAGGTCATATATAACTGAAACAGTTTTGCGTCATTGCCGGAAAAAACCAGGGCTCCCTGGCGGCCAGCACTGCAGAGTCGGACAGACATTGAGCACAAGTCGTGCATATTTGCACTCAATATGCACCTTCCCCTACTACCATGTCATATTTTCCCTCTTCGGGAGTGTGGCTGACAAAGACAAGCGCACAAGCCAAGTTAACTTCTTACCACCCGGGCCGAAATGGTTGCGGCAGCTGTAACTGATAAAGGCGGCTTGAAATGGGGGTGCTGTGTCGTAACAACCCACACCAATAGCCTTTATTTGTGCAAACATAAACACTCGACAAATCCGCACACCATACCTCACCAACAGTATATAACCACAACATTGTACTCGGACGAGTAAAGCTCTCCCCAAACCATACACCGTACGGTCACAATCTGCAGGAGTACTGTTCACGCTCCTAAGAGGAACAGCCTTCTTTATGGAGGCATTGCGGACGGCGTATTTTTGCGTGTATTACGCCACACGCACTATTATGACCGATGATCGATTCTCCGTTTACCACCTCGTTTCGTCTAATCTTCACTGGCTTCTTCTGAGCGATCCCGGACAAAAGAACACCTCCTTTTGTGAGAAGCTGTTCTCTTGTCTGCGATCACTTCTCGGAACCACATGCTGCACCTTCTCATTACACTGATGATACGGGCCCTTAGTTATATTTGGAAGTACCGTTCGAAGGAATAAATGGCGTGCAAGGCTGTGCTCTTGCTTGCTTTTCTACGCTCGTTACTTCCGGGCTTCATTTGGAAGTGCCATACGACGTATTGGCACGACGCTTTACTCAGTGAATCTGCAATGCATCTGTCTTGTATAAAGCCATACTTTTTATGTCCTCTTTCATGCCTTGCTAGCAGTCCTTACCACATATCGTGCAATTGTTAACTGTGGTGCTTATGCTCATATTGCTTAAGACTGTAGCATTTGAAACTGCGCAATTCTTTGAATGCCACCCTACTGTAATGCGGGCAATGTAACCGGGCCGAAGTGTTGCGGAAGCTGTAACTGATAAAGGCGGCTTGAAATGAGGGTGCTGTGTCGTAACAACCCACACCAATAGCCTTTTATTTGTGCAAACATAAACACTCGACAAACCGCACACCATACCTCACCAGCAGTACATAACCAAAACATTGTACTCGGACGAGTAAAGCTCTCCCCAAACCATACACCGTACGGTCACAATCTGCAGGAGTACTGTTCACGCTCCTAAGAGGAACAGCCTTCTTTATGGAGGCATTGCGGACGGCGTCTTTTTCGTGTATTAATCCACACGCACTATTATGACCGATGATCGATTCTCCGTTTACCACCTCGTTTCGTCTAATCTTCACTGGCTTCTTCTGAGCGATCCCTGACAAAAGAACACCTCCTTTTGTGAGAAGCTGTTCTCTTGTCTGCGATCACTTCTCGGAACCACATGCTGCACCTTCTCATTACGCTGATGATACGGGCCCTTAGTTATATTTGGAAGTACCGTTCGAAGGAATAAATGGCGTGCAAGGCTGTGCTCTTGCTTGCTTTTCTACGCTCGTCTTCCGGGCTTCATTTGGAAGTGCCATACGACGTATTGGCACGACGTACTTTGTTCGCAGCTAAATACAGGCTCTCCACTCCCATTCTGCTTAAGAACTTGGCGAGAGTGCGGAGAACCGTGTGCCGCGGACCATTAAACCATTGTATGACTTCTCATATAAAGCGTGCTATTATGTTTAAGAAAAACATAAGACGACGTCGTTTCGCCAAGGTTGCTCACTCCTTTTGCCGAATGTAATTCACAACATCGATGACGCCGTTACTGTACTGAGATGGCAATACTGGAAGAAAGTTGACGTCTACAGAATAAGCGATCAGACTGTATTGAGTCCGGAAAGCCGGGTAACTATCTGATGCATTACCAGAGCCTTTTCTCTGGAAATACAAGTGCCTCGTGGACGGTGCAGAAAAGAGTACATCCTGCGGGAAACTTGCTAAGGGTTCAATATGCGTTGAAACGTCAGGACCTCACTGCCCGCTTTGTATATATGCAGAAGCAACCTGGAAAAAGCAGATAGTTATAATCAGAAACAAAACCGGGTGTCTAGGTACCGAAAAGGCAGGTTGTTTTCTTACTTGGCTGTAGTTTATTCCTGCGCGTCTGCTGAAAATTGCATTGACGACGTATATTACGCTCCTTGTCTCCGCATTAACGGATAGTGCACGTCATACGAATAATGGCGTAGTAGTGGCGTAGGGCTATAAAGCCTTAAAGGATCAAACCGCCTTTAAGAATTTGATATCTTTGGCAATTCGGGCAATTATAATCTGAATTTAGTGATGCAAAAATGCTGACGTGATAGGCTTGCTAGTCGTTAACAGGTTTACTGAGAACAATCGCGCGGCGAATGCACTTGAGAGCTTCTACAGCAATGGATGTCAAAAAAGGAGAGCATACATTATTAATACTACTGACGCGTTGAATCACCGCGGCTGGGATTAAACGGGTATTTTGTGATAAAAAAAATTTTTAGGGTCTCCCGTGCTGTTAACCTGTTGCATGCCTTGTATATTGGTAGGCGACTGTGTTTAGTATCCTACCAGCTATTGGTTACCTCGTATAAGTTGAACGGAATCGAAGAATAGTTTTGAACACATAAAATGAGTTGTTGGTCATTTGCTTCAGTTTTGACTGAAAGTGGCCCGCCAAGATACGCTCACGTAGTGAAACCTTTAACAGTCAGCTTTTTAATTACTGTGTTTGTAATAAATTAAGAAAGAAAACGTTTCGGTCTTTTCATAGTCCACTGTCGAACAGAGCAGCTGTGAAAAAAATCTCGCTTTATCTAAATTTGGCACACGGAAAGAGTTACTAACATCCCCAATTAACGAGTTGGTAACTGCAGCGAGTAGAAGGTTTATTTATTTATTTATTTTTTTATTAATATTTTTACCCTCAGGGCATTCAGCATTGTAGAGGGGAGGTGCTTACATAGAAGAGCAAAAAAAAAGTCAAAAGCACGCGGCAACTGTTCAACGATTGTACCCACCGGAAATACAATAGTGTTTGAAAAACAAAACGGGGTAAAGGAAGCGCCATAAACGCAGCCAATAACGCAATCAGACCCGTAGGAAAACAAAAACAAAAAGGTAAATGCACTTTATTCGCAGTAAAAGAACAACATACTATATGTACACAGAAATGACGGATCCGTACAAGCACACAATGCACTAAAAACAGTAAAACACAAGAGAAAACACACTACTTACTGCAGAATGTAAGACAAAAAAATTTACAACAAATTTGAATTTGACAGTGCTTCCCGGAAACGGTCAGGATTAGAAATGTAAGCGAATGAAGCAGGCAGGCGGTTCCACTTACGGCACGTTTTCGGCCAAAAAGAATGAGAGTAGGTGACAGCGCTTTGGTGCCGGATATGAATTTGTGACAATTGTCAAGGCGTTCGGATATGTAAAGTGCGGGTTGTATCCAGCGTGATTTGAGTACATGGTTATTGTGATACACTTCCTGAAAAAGGCAAAGACGGGACAGGTTTTTTAGTGTAGAGAGGGAAGTTAAGTTCAGACTGGATTTCATAGTGGTTACACTGGCCGTACGATGATAGTCATACAGTCATACCATCTTTTTATTTTAGACATTATGGTTGCAATACAAGCAGGATCAAGAGTTAGAGGGTCCATTGGGAAAAATATTGACCTCCTGCATGAGAACAAAATTACTAACAAAGGGCCCCGAAAAAGAATTAGCGAAGGTATCATTAAGCATCATTAAGCATTAAATGGTTCTGAACTGGTTCACCGACACGTCTACCAGAGAAATGTTACAATCCTGCTTCGGCTTCATACTGCTCCAAAAATTTTCAGGATTTGTTTTCCATAAGGGGGTAAGGTACTGTTGAAAAAATTTCTTTTAGCCGTTTTCGATGCTTCAGCATAGGACGATGCTGCTAGCTTACACGCGGCCCAATGCAACAAACTTGATGATATTGTAGCAGTGCGGAACAGCATGGCTTTCTTATTAGATCATCGTTTTAGATATCGTGTATACCAGGAATCATTAGTGTTAGGATATTGTGAAACAGTTTATGGTATAAAACAAGTCATGAACTCTGTTCGGAGCGCCTTCGAGCCTCACGCTGTGAATAAATGTGTAGCAATGTTTCGAAGCTCCAGAGTATTACGCTAATGGATGTCACGGCCTTGCGTGTGTACGAGTAAGCCGTGTCACATTCTCCCTTCCTAACTATGGGTGACCTTCCACTTACTGCAATGACAACGGGGAAAAACCCAGTGCACCCACATCTCGATGCCAGACATTGCTTCAATCACTTCCTAAGTACACGCGTCTACTGAAATACATTAAAAAATGAAAGAAACGAGCAAGAAATATGACTAGGAACGTAATGTTGCCTCGCCCGGTTTATTGTTCGGGCTGACAAAGCGGTCCGCAGAAACCGAAGCGCAATACTGCTCTAATTTTGCCTAGACGTCGGATCCTGCTTCGGCGCCAGCAAGCCGAGACAACTTTCTTTTGTGAGTTTTGTGCATCCTGTTAACCATCCTACGCTCTTTTTTGTCTCTGATCTGGAAACTTGCCACCGGTAACCTTATATACTGTTTTTTTGGTATTGTATTCGCCTCTATTTCCTGGTTAGCTGGACCGGGTCAGACACGCAGTATAAGACTAGTCACGGCTGAGAACATGTGCCATTTCCCTATTTTACGCTCACTTTACAGGTCTTTACTAGCGTTCACACAATTGCTAATAGCTGCTTCCTTATTAAAGTGTAATAACAATCCTGTTAACACGCGCAACAGTAATAGTTGGCTGACTCCTTGCTTCCACACCGAGTACAAAAATCAAATGCTGCAATGTAACCTGCCTTATATTTTGAATAAATCTGGAACGCTATACAAGCCTTCGTTAAAGGAACTGACGGAAATATTTGTGAATGTGTAAGTTTTAATGCTTACACTCTTTATTGTTATTTTCACTTTTCTTTCACAATTGCTCATGTGTATGAATTTTGCATATGCATTAAATTGCTATTATTTTCTCCTCTGGTGTTGCTTTTTGCTATCACAGTGGTTTATATGCTTGTAGCGTTGGTACATTTCTCCTATGTACAACATACATGGTGATTGCGAATTGGCGATTGCACACACAGTACTATGCGAAGTATCCTTCTTTGCTGCTTTGTACTGGTTGTCTGGGGCCCCGTCAAGCATTCCGCAACAGCTTTTAGCCCAGGCAACCAACAAGTACTATCTGGTGAATAAAGTGGATTGCAACCAGGATTGCCTAGCCTTTTTCAGAGCCACCATTCCAAGGCAGTCAGAGTTTACATAGAAGTTTTGTGATTGTTCTACTCTGCGACGTTTTAGGAGACCAATATTTAAATCTGCGAGAGCAAATAAGACTTAAACACTGGCGAAGCGAAAACACTAAGAAAAGCCCAAGGTAAATGGTAATCACAAATGCATGCGCATTCTGAACGATCACCGGAAACGTGCTGAGTAAAAAAAGAAAAAAAGCAAACTTATTTCGGTTTTAGTTACCTTTCTTCCTGTGCTTGCTGCGTGATTTTTATCTACTAATCGATGAGGTTGGTGTATTGAACCAAAACAAAGAGGGAATAATCACTCAGCTATAATCATTATACCGCTTGATACAAGTTCGGCAAACGTAGTGGATGCCGGTAAACTCCGCCAGAAGTAATCATCAGCGCCCGCTTTCGCAACGGACGCCCAGATTAAATCTAAATGGTCCCACATGGCCTTGAAGTGGCCTGACCACCTGCTCCCTGCATGGCAATGGCCCGTCTCTTTAGCACTGAGGCTTCTCGAAAGATAACCGACGGGATCTATAAATGCTACCTTCTAATAAAAAGGCTTCCTCTCTCTCTATAAAAGATAATCCCATTCAAATGCGGATTTGAAGTCCTTATAATACGCAGCCGAATGCATCGACCTCAATTATGCGTGGAGCGTTTGTGAGCGCTGTAATGAGGAGTGCGATCACGTGAATCGCGTCGCGACCTTGCCCACGGCGAGTAGCGGGTTCCGTAGTTAATTAACAAGCCACCATGAAGACGTCGCTCCTCATCAGGCACATCCTCGAAGCGAATGGATACTTTCCACGGCTCGTTACATTGTCCGTAATAATTACCCTTCGAACGTTTCGGAGAGCTGAAGCCAATGCTTTGGCATTGTTCGACTATAGATGTAAACATACCTAACCGCTCTGAAAAACATGTTCAGTTTCTATTAGTAAGCAGACAGGAGGGACAGCGTAGAAATGCAATAAGAAAATGCCGACAACGTATTCACAATTTTAAGGCATTCGTCTAACGATCCCGTTAGGTACAGAAGGTGGTCTGAAAGGTACTGGGAATGAATATGGAAACACAATTTTAACTAAATTTAACCAAAAGCAGGTCGTTAAAACGCCATGATGAGATGCTCCGTCCGGAAGTTTTCTATGATATCAGCGCATGCAGGAAACGACAAAACTTTGTATCAGCGAACGCGACCACTTAATGTCTTTTTATGAGGTAAGTTTCTACAAGAGGAGACTGCGAGAAGTGCAAAACTTTCAGAACATTTTCCTGCACTGGAATGTAAACTTCAATGAAAGCCAGCTTACGAGAGCCTGGATCCTAGCTCTGGAGAATACAACAGGTCCAGATTGTCGTCCTTTGTTTCTGCAATAAACACCTGCCCCCACCCAACTTTTTTGTGTTTCATTAGTGGATTCTTTAAAACACACGTTTCGGACTGCTTCCGAAGAAACGCATGGCGTGCGTGTGGCGATAAGATTATTGGGCCGCACTAAATGGGTTAATTGCAAAAACATTTCGACCGAGACTTTCCCGCCAGAAGCGGTGTACAATTAGTGTTCTGAAGTTGCCAGCTTATCTGGTCTTTGCACTTACCATAAACTGTTTAATTCTGCCGTGGAGCCTGTTGTTGGTTGTTCCAAATATACAGGGTGATCAAAGTTAAGTCGAAGGTTTTTTTTTTTTTAAATAGGCGTTTAGATTTACGCGAAGACCACCTCTACAGTGAGGTTATGCGCCCAGGGGGACACATAATTAGGAGGTAATTATTGATGTAGGTGGCCTAATTAACTAAAATTTATTAATTAACTTTTCAGTGGCTGCAGTAACCAGTCATGTTTGTATTGGAAAGTTAGACGCAATCGTGTTTCTACGCAGTTTCAATTGACAGAATTCTTCTCGCGCATCCGTAGTCCGAGGCATAAAATGGCGATGTTTAATTGCCGTTCGCATGATTACGCATGCGAGAAGTCAAGACCGGCGCATAGCTCCTCCCTGTTGTTCTGTGTTTCGATAGCGGTTCCGAGTGCTGCAGATAGCGATAACGCCAGCCAAGAATGAATGGGTGCCAGTTATCACTTTCGCCTATGCCTCCACCCCTTTGTCGAAGTAAACACCGTACACAGCATGCACGTCACAGAAGGGACGAGCTTTGCGCCGGTGCAGATGTCTTGCAGCATGGTGCCTATCCATAATACACCCACGTAGTGTTCAGGGCCGAGTAAAACCACTCGCGAACTCTGTCATATCAGAAGCAACTGGTCGAGGGGACATTCCCCGAACGGAGACCTCCGGCCGATTGCTCACCGGGGTCCCGGACGGGGGGTAGAGGTCCGCCCTGACACAGTTTGTGCATGAGCCGCTAGGTGGGTAGGTCGAGTCCGTGGCCACCCCGGCTAGGCCGAAGTGGTTGTCAAGTCCGGGATTACCCGCACCCCGGGTGTGTGGTGGTTGGACGCCGGGCTGAGTTGGCCCGGCGCTCCTGACACATTGAAACCCTTGTTTCCACCACACGGCCGCTTAGGCCGGTTGCCACGCACCCCTTTAGCCGTCGGACTCGTGAGTGCCGACGTTGCCCGTGGGACACACATGGAGGCGGGTGCGGGCAGGGGGAGTGTACGCCAACTCCTACTACTCCCCCGGAGCAGATGGTCAATGCTCCTGGTCCGGCAAGCCGGAGTGTGGGCCACTGGGGTCTAAAAACCTTACACGTGTCACTAGCACAACAAGACGGGCCGTATCCCAGCCGGTGTTTGGCTGTACGACGTGTTTTTTCCATGCCAGCGGGCCATAAATTAGCTAAGCTGGGTGGAACGAAAGAAGGATAGAACGAGCTACTTAGACTAGATGGAATCCCAGTGGCCGAAAAGATATAAAGATATCAAAAATAGCGGGGGTCGAAGGCGGTCCACGTGAGTGCTGTAGTTAAAAAGATGATTCTAAATCTGAATCTTGCGCTGGGTGAGTGTAATGGAAGCGGTCCTCACGCACTCTCCCTCATGTCTGTAATGCCGGAATTGGAGCGGTCGAAGGTGGCAAAGACCGCGAAAGAGATAAAAATCTTTTAAGGTTCTCTAAGTTTCACTGATGGGTATAGAGCAGTACGTTTCTGCTGCGGTACTTTCTAACCTTTACGCTGAGTACTGAGTGTGGTTGTTAACTATGTTCTGGAAGCATTTAGAATGTAGAAGAAGTCGAAAAACGTATTTCAGGGTCTCTCCTCTATACTTTTAGCGCCTACAGCACTTGGTGCGCACTCCATTTTATACCGCACCCACGAGGCGACGGGACGCGTCAAAACGCCGTGGGACTAGAGCGTTCAGTGAAGAAGGGGTGAGCCGCGCTTTTACTGGGCGTTCCCCGACCAATTAGGCCACTAAGTGACAGCGGTGCGAACGCAGCGGCCCCACCGTCGATTCCGCTGTCGGCTCGGCTGTTGTAACTACCCTCCGCTTTGGCTTTGTCGTTCTCTTTTTTTTCGTCGCTCTCTGTTCGCGGACCTACCAAACCTTTTGTCAAATGTCCCATACAGAGCTCACGTACTAAAGGATAACAATTACCATGAACCATGATAGAAAGGTCCTTTCTAAACATCAGTGCACTACCGCAAACGCGCTACCTTGGGACCACCGCCAATCTCCTCTGGTGCGGTCAACGGCCACCAGGGCACATGAGAACCCGCGGCAACTCGTTTGCACGAACGTAATACGATATAGCAGAACACAAGTGCTACAAAATCGAAGCAACGATTTTTATAGAAAAAATCTTCCAAGTCAGAAAAAGGAGCAGAGGAGGTAAACAATTAATTGAGCCGATGTAAAGTAAAACAAACAAAGATGGTGGGTGCCCTCATTTCAGAAAGCCACATGCTTTCCAACCAGAGTGACCTGGTTTTGATCAGGCGTCTGTACACCTCGACCAGTTAAGGAATATTTCGTGTCGGCGCCACCAGAAAACTCCCGGACTAATAAAGAAAACCACGGGCACAGCCAGAAAGAATCGACCTGAACCCGAATACAGAAATGAAGTGGGAGCAAGTCGTCTTACCGACTAAGCTACTCCACACCCATACGCGGGGAACGGGGGAGACAGACGGTGTACTCAACGAGCACAGTGGCGGGTCTACCAATGCGCTTCAAAGCCCTCGTGGGAAGGGAAAACCGTATAATGTATGATAACAGCGTTCACATGGTTGGATTCGCTGCAAACGGAACAGCTACTGGGGAGGGCGCTCGTTGGCGGCGACGCATGCAACAAGAGTGAAGGAGAGGCAGTGCGCCCTTCTTCTCACCCGCCGCCAGAAGCTCCCCTCCGTTTTCTTTCTGCCGTCGCTGCTGCGTTCGGTCACTTGGTTATGAGGAAGCCGCCGTCCGAAACCAGATAACGGCTGCCAGTCTCTCTGGTTACAGTTTTTGTAGAGTCACGTGTGTGAATTCAAGTGAAGTCGCATAGGGCAATCGTTGTGGGTGTCGTTTACAGCCTCGCCGTGCGGCCACTTTCACAGCGTGGATTGGAGCCAATTTTTTTTTTGTAATGTCCCAGTATTGACTGTATTGTCTAAGTCCATAAGCCCGCCATCTATTGTTTCCCTTGGTGGTGCTTCGTCATGCCCTGAGGCGTTGAAAGGGCCCCAAAGCTTCATTTTGTTGTGACTGGCCATCCAAGCGCAGTCACCGGTGCTGGGACGTTGCCTTGCTCCGTCCGCTATCGACGCGGCGCAGAGCAGAGCGATGAGTTCTCGAGCCGACGAAGAGTTGAAGCAACATTTATATACAGTATGTACAAGGGTAACAAAGCGTTACATGGCTCGCACATAGGCGACAGCACGTCTCAACTCGGTGCCTCCAAAAAGTGCCGCCCTCGCTCATGCTTCCGGGGGTTTTATACCCCGGGGGTCCGTTGCAGCCGTGAGAAGTTTGAATCGTCCAATCAGGACTCTCACTGGCCGAAGTTTGAATCCGACGAATGGAGGCGAAGCGATTGCGTCAGCCAAAGCCGCCACGACGGGAAAGGGAAGGCGACTCAATGGCGCCGTCTCCAGGCGTGTTGCTGCGTGCCTGACGCGGCCCGTTCGTCCGAGGCATGATTCGGCCCAGCCCTTGCGAAGGGAAAAGAGAGAGCGACTGTCTGGCGCTTTCACATCTGCCGCGGGCGGTTTTTGGGCTGGGCGCTCGGGCACAACAGTTTCTGCAATTGATACTTGGAACGAGGGTCTCAGATATTCTCACAGCTGGTTTCGACATCCCTGTCTTTACGTGTACAGTTCCAAGCATGAGAAGCAGGTCCTTGCTAAAATTGATCAGTAGTTCCGCGTTCCATATCGCTCCTTCGCGTTGTTTCTACCTTTTTTGTGACCGCGTGAGTGACTTTGCAGCAGGTGCCCGATATCACGTAAGTTCTTTGTCGTCTTTTGTTGGGGCTAGTGCATAAGCTCGACTTGTCCGGTGCGCCATCCGATGGCGATACTGAGGGACCAAGCACCGGCGAAGCCTAACGCCGTTAAACTCAAGCTTAGTAGCGTAGTTCAATTGTGCGGAAGCGCATGCCCTAACGGCCCAGACGACGCTAAGCGATCAAGCCCAGGCGAAGCAGCCGTTTTAACCGTAGCCTTTGCCCGTCACGTGGTTACCGCAGCGCGAGGCCGAGAGTGACCCAAGCGATAAGAAAAAAAGGGCGCAGATTTGGGCCGGCGGCTGAAGGTCACCTACGGCGCTATTAATGACCTTAAATTAGACTTCCTGTATATCCGTATCTAGTACGAAAGAAGTAGTGGAGGGCTAGTTCGAAAGAAGCCGATTAATGAGCTAACAGCAAGACGTAATGTAGAAAAATTCAGGATCGCGCTGCAGAACCGATATTCAGCTCTTACCGAGGAAGCAGAGTGTAGGAACAAGAAGCCAGCGACAACATTACACGCATTATCACGGAGAGTGCAGTAGAAGTCGGGGACACGATGAGAGACAAGATACTCGTAAACTTTCCCGGAGACGAAAGATCTACTTAGGAAACGGCAAACCCCGACAATTCCACCCCAGCTGACAGAATAGAACTAGCGGAGCTTTCGAAGTTAATCAATAAGCGTAAGACAACTGACATACGGAAGTATAATATGGAGAGGATCGAATACGCTGTGAAGAAAGGGTAGCCTGAAAGCAGTTAAGCGGCGTCTTGGCGGGGGAAAAATCAGATGTATGCACTAAAGAGAAGAAGGGAATTTCATCAGAAAATAGGGATATAAAAAATAGTCAGTCGTCGAGGAGTTCTATAGGGATCTGTACAGTAGCCGGGACATCCAGGATAATGCCGAACGAGGAAAGTAGTTCAGAGGAGATAGACATCTCACCAGTAACGACCGAAGAAGTAAGGAAGGCTTGAAACAATGAAAGGGGGCAGAGCACCTGGTGAGGATCAGATAACAGCAGACCTCTTGAAGGATGGCGGAGAAATTGTACTTGCAAAACTTCCAAACTGTATACGCAATGCCTAAGGACCGCAATTTACCGGAATCTTGGAAGAAAAACGCGAAAATCGTCCTAATCCATAAGAAAAATGACATGAAGGACTAGAAAAAGGACAGGCCGATCAGCTTACTGTCAGTTGTCTACACAACTGCTTATCAAGGTAATCGCTAACACAATTTTTGCAACCTTATATTTCAGGCAACCTAAAGAACAAGCAGGGTTTTGTAAAGGTTTTCAACAATGGACCATATTCACACGATCAATCAGGTGATAGAGAAGTGCGCGGAGTATACTGAACCCCTATATATAGCCTTCAGAGATTATGAAAAAACATTTGACTCGGTCGAAACCTCAGCAGTCATTCAGGCATTACGGAACAGGGGGTAGATGAGCATTATGTAAGAATACTAGAGGATATCCACAATAGGTCCACAGCTACCATCATCCTCCATAAGGAGAGCAGTAAAATACCTATAAGGAAGGGCGTCAGACAAGGAAACAAAACCTCTCCAATGTTATTCACAGCATGTTTAAAGAAGTATTCAGAACATTGGATTGGGAACAGGCGGGAGTAAGGGTTAATGGAGAATACCTCAGTAACCCCAGATTTGCTGATGACGTTGCCTTGCTAAGTAACTCGGGGGACGAATTGCAAAGCATGCTTTCCCGCACTGGACGACAGAGTAGAACCGTGGGCCTGAAAATTAATATGCAGGAAACTAAAGTAATGATCAATAACTCGGGACAGCACAGCGGTTTGAGATAGGTGGCGAGGCAGTGGAAGTGGTAAGCGAATATATCTACTTAGGCCAAGTTGTGACCCCAGATCCCAACCATGAGGCAGAGATAATTAGAAGGATCAGAATGGGGTGGGGTGCATACGGTAGACATTCTCAGATATTGAATGGCAGCCTACCATTGTCCCTGAAGAAGAAAGTGTATGACAGCTGCATCTTACCGGCACTCACCTACGGGGCAGAAACTTGGAGGCTCAATAAGAGGGTTCAACTTAAATTGAGAACGACTCAGGCGGCAATGGAGCGGAAGATGATAGGCGTAACATTAAGGGACAAGAAGAGAGCGGAGTGGGTCCGGAACAAATGCGTGTTACGGACACGTAAGTAGAAATTAAGAAGAAATGGACGTGGGAAGGGCATGTAATACGAAGGCAAGATAACCGCTGGTCATTAGGGTAACAGAGTGGATCCCTACAGAAGGCAAGCGTGCAACGGGCGGCAGAAATTAGATGGGCAATGAGATGAAGAATTTGCCAGGATGAATTGGTCCCAGCTAGCACAGGACCCGGGGTAATTGGATGGTAATGGGAGAGGCCTTTGCCCGCAGTGGGCGTAGATGGCTGGTGATGATGATGATATCGCGTAGCGCAAGAGTTGCGCATCTGATTGCCACATGCCGCGGGTTCCAGTTCGACAGGACACCCCGCTTTCAGTACTCGCACAGACTCGTATTCAGTCAGTTCTGTTCTACTGAGCATCTGTGATTGTGGAGCTGCGGCAGCGGCGACCACTCGGCTGATAAGCAGCCGACTAGCATGCGCGAGGTTTTGTTCACGCCGCTCCTGACCACTCCTCCTCGCCGCTGCCACTGGCGCGGGGCCGGCGGCAGCTCTTATATGCGAGACGGGTGGCTTTCCCTCACGACCTGGAACTCAAGATGGCGGATGGGCGCTAAACTCTGCTCCCCTAGGGTAGCTATATACAGGAACTCTACATTGAATGATCTAGAGTAGTAGAGGTTTAGCCCTAAAACTGAAGAGCATAGAAAGAAGTCATAGCGGTATTTAGCTCCTTCTCTCTAAGGACAAGATTTTACTTAAGGACATTGTCCGGAGTCTCTTGTACTTTGGTCGAATTAATTACTTGCAGGTGGCCCAACCTGTCGGAGGAACAGGGTGTCGTCACAGGAATGAGAATTATTTTGCACTGCCCGCAATTCTAGTAAGGAAATTCGAAGGTTAAATACGTCGTAGCAGTCAGCGACCAATTTAGGCGCTCATCGCCAAGTCTGTGAGCAAGCCCAAAAATTTTCTTCAAGAAAAATACCGAAATCACGTGTTTTGCTTCCGGAAACTGTCCAGTTACTTTCCGAAGAAAACTTCTCGTGGAAACGTTTGGGTTGAAACAAAGTATCCCCTATTTTTTTCCTCTAGGCCATATATGTATTTCTTTATACATACTGCAGGCCATTTAAGGGCCCAAGCAGAAGGGGCAAACATAAAGGTGTGCATAAAACACATATCTGCAAACAGTTGTTGGATGGCATCAAGGTTTGCAACGTTTGATGGGGAAAGCTGGTTCCACTCTGTTATGGTTCGAGGGAAAAGGAAAAAACGAGTATTTGAAGATGTTAGTTCTGGCGTAGTAGGGGTAAGTGATTGGAGTTGCCTATTTCTTGACAACCGGGCTCTGGATGGCTTGATGTAAGAGTCAGGTTGCAGGGATAATTTGCTGTTTTTAAGTAAAACAGAAATTTAGCCTTAACATTTTTCTTCGAATTTCCAGCTTAGCAATTCCATGTTTCTTGAACAAGTGGGTAGGAGAGCCAGTTGCACGATACTTAGGATATATAATCGGACAGCTTTAGGTTGAATCATTTCAAGGGCATCGATATTTTAATTTTTGTGTAAGGGTATCATACCGCACACGCATTTCAAATTTTGGCCTCATGTGGAAATATAATCAGGAGCTTATCATTAGCTGTAGCATGGCGCAGTATATTTCTCAGAAAAATGAGTTACGAAAGGCGGACGAACAAATATTTTAATGTGTTCCAACTAAGGTTATGGTTTAAAGTTACACCTAAGTATTTATATTCGTTAACTTCTGAAAGTGGACGGGCAAGAAGATGGTATGGGAAGGAAAGACTATTTCTTTTGTTAGTAATTTTCATGAAACCAGTTTTATCTTGATTAAGCTGCTTCTCCCATTTATTACGCCTTGAAATAACTTTATGCAAGGAGGAGTTAAGTAGTCGTTGGTCATGTGGTTAGAAGGTTTCCTTAAAGGAAACAATATGATCACAAAAATAGCCTAATTTGTAGAGTCCGGGGTAACGTTATGAAGGCCATTTATATAAATAAAAAAAGTAAGGGACCTAAGACGCTTTCCTGGGGAACGCCGGAAGTGGCAGGTCGTTCATCAGAATTATGACCATCAATGCTCACAAACCGGACGCAGAGAGACAAATGTGGAAAAATCCAGTTAATAATGAAAGGTGGATGGACAGTATTTTGCAGTGTGGGACAAGACCAAAAGCCTTGCAACGATCTAGAAAAATAACGTCAATTTGACGCAACTTATCAATGACCTGGGCAAAGCTATGAACGACTGATGTTAACTGAGTGGCCGTAGAAAAGCCTTTGCTAAATCCATTGGAAGGAAGAAAGTACAGCGTTGCCATTCAGGAACGTTGTTATGTAAGTAGCTCTAACGTGCTCCAGCATCTTGCAGCATTATGAAGTTAGTGATATGGGACGATAGTTACTAAAGAATGAATTGTCACTTTTCTTCAAGACGGGTACTACGCGCCCTATTTTCCATTCAAATGGTAGAACGAGTCAATTGAGTGATGAACAAAAATGACAACAAGAAAGTGAGAAAACATCTCAGCATAATGGCGCAAGAAAGAAGTGTTTGAAATATTATCAGGACCTGAAGTTGCTGTGGTTTTTAAATCAATGACATTGCAAATACAGCGGGTGCTGACACAATATTAGTCTGGCTTTGGGAATAGAAAGTTTTTGGTTGAATAATTACATTTTGTTGTGAAAAATTAAAAGTATTCTCCTGAGAAACATGTTTTTTTCGCTCAGAGTAAAGATTAGCTTCTTTTCTTGGAAAAGCATTGGTTGCAGGTTATTTAAGGCGGAACCATACCTCTTTTTTGTGGATAAAAGACAAGGAATGAGAAGTAATGGCCGGATAAAAGGTCAAGCGGATCACGCAATGAATGACGCATAACTGTAAGCACTGAGCTGCGTGTTACTCGATAATTCCATGCATTATTAAGCGAAACCCACCCCTATTGTATTTGTCACAAGCACCAACTAAAAAAACAGAAAAAACACGTCAGTGGCATTTACGTGACATAATTTTTTAGATTCAGGTGGCGTTCGCTACGTCGAATTTGAGAACTCTCGGGATCGTTAATCGCCTACTGGTAGTTTACGACGAGGGATAAAAGGAGGCGAGGAGATTTAATGGCGAGTTTTCTTAGAAGCTCGCTATGTTGAAAACATATCCCTGAAACGACCGGGGGATCTCCGTTTTCACTGCGATTCCAAGAATCGGAAGCATGCACTTAGCAAGCTCAACTAATTTAAATTGCTAAGCGAAGCGTGGAGGCGAGAACTAAGACTCGCAATGTACCAAAAATACCTTTTTAATTGTTCATTGACGTCCTTTGTCTGCTTTAGTGAGGTTTCAATCGATTGATTTGAGGAATGGCTGATGATTTCGCAATGGCTTTCTAGCGGGATTTTGAAACACGTTAGTCCCGTGCGGAAAAAATGCGAGACAGCCTTCCCCGTCGAAACGCTGGAAATTGGTTTTTAAATATTAACCAAGTGTCCCACTGCTCTCATCAGCACAGAAAATCGTCAATAACCCAGAAACAACTTGTACACTGAATTAAGTGGTACCCAATACCAAAAAATGGTTGGGGTACTTCTGCGTCCGTGCACATGCGCGTGGTTCGTTTTGTGTGTGTGTGTGTGTGTTTTAGAGGAAATAGATGATTCCGGAATCACGTGTTACTTTTCAACTTTATATAGTGCAACAATTCACAAAACAAGTCTCAGTTATGCTGCAACAAATCATTTGTTATCTGTAATACCTTGCTAATATGCTGGTAAATGCTATTGTACTGGTAAATGGCCCTAGGGAGTAGCGTAAATGGGCATGTTGAGTCCAACCGTCTTCACTGAGCTTGGATGGACACCTGTCAGCACTGTGTACTATGACCATTAGGTAGGGCTGAAGCAAAAAACTGTCCGTTGGCCCGAAGAAAGTGCCGGCAATACGGGTGTCCATAGAAAAGAAACGTAATAAAACAACGACAAAAACAGAGCGTTGTTCGTTGACACCAAATCAGATCCTTCGACATCTTCCCCTCGTAAATAAGGCGTAATAGGCAGGGTGACAGGGTGGTTTGATTTCTGCCTACCATGCCATCAAACCACACTCACTTATACTTTGCATACATAGCTGCGTTCGCAGACTCGGCCTTAAGCTATGTTAGCTCTTTCGTGAGTCGTAGCCAGCATATCATTTGTTACTGACAACGTGTCTACTTTTGAATAACGGCTGTGCGACGGCTGTTATCGCTCTTTGCAGTGACCTAAGTGTTACAGAATTTTTTTGAAGACGTTTTCTTGTCTACCGCAATGGTTCTAAGTCTAAAGTACACTATGAGCAGTTTTAAGTAGATTGTGTTTCCATTGGTGAAATTATACAACTTAGAGTCATTGTATTTATATTTGCGCGTAGGAAATAAGTGATGTGGGGAATCGATATGTCTTTAGTGAACTTGTTTTTGTGTACCACACGCGGTGTAACTGTTTGCTTGTCCTCTTCAATACAAAGCATCTCACGTCCCCTCGAGTAGAAAGTTCCGTTAGTAGTCAGCAGTTGTTGCAACGCTTACTATTACGTGTGTTTCGTGAGCTCGGTAAATGCAATTACAAAGCGTAGATTAAGACAACTGAATTGCCCGACGTGACTTCTCATTGACAGAGTATATAGGAATCTCAGCATGTGCTACTACTTTAACAAGTACTACGCTAAACTGTCGGCTATGATTTCATTGCGGTTTTAGAATTTTGAATGCGAGGTTATTGCTACCTTTTTATTAGCGCATTTTAATGTGGCGCAAAAATAAATTTATTATAGACTAAACTTTTTGCGACCATTTGGATCGCAGGCGCTAGCAAGTGTGAGCCTAATCGCGTTCACTGCATACCGCTATTGGTACCGAATAATAAAACTATTTCTGAAACAAAACTGATAAGCTTGCCCTAGAAACCTTAGAAATTGATAAACTTCTAGGGTGAATCTTCTTCATAAAGAACATACATAATTGTCGCATCAGCAAATAAGAAAAAAGATGTACTTGCACAGCATCTGAAAACTGTGCAATTATTTTTTGCCTTAGTCGGCGCGCCGGGAGTAAGGGTATCAGCTGCGGAATAGAGTTGTCGAAGTGGGATTTTGCGGAATGCGTACGTATTACACACATCATCCATTGAGCCAAGCGCACCTCTCAGTGCGTGTTAAAAATGGAAAGGTAATTTTTCTTTCGAAAGAAATTGGTACGAGCACAGATTCTGATGACAGGCACTTTATTCCGTAACGTACCATGCAACCACACATACACTCACTCCTTCCCGGGCGAGCGTGGAAACTATTTTTGAGGAGAGCGACCGGGACTGCGTTCTTCGTTGTGTAATGCAACGCAATATAACTTGAGAAATGGGTTTGATTCTCAACAGGGAGAACAGCGTCTCATTATACTCCGTTCCTTCCTACCACGTCACTGTGTATCATGAGGAGCAGTAGCGCACTTCCATCCTTAGTTTCCTTCTGCGTGAGTGAGAAATAAAACAAACCCCGGTGCCTTTTATAAACCGGGTTTTGATCCCAGCGATTTGGCTCCCTTACGTCAGTGCAATGTGGTTTATCATTCGGTAAAGTGAGGGACCGCCACAACAGTGATGACGATGCACCATAAAGTTGCGCGTACGTACAGTCTTCGTCATAACTGCTAAGGCCATTCTAAAAATTTGTGGTACGCAGAATTCAGAGAAAAAGCATAAACATTTCTGTGCGAACAAGTTGCTTTATGACAGTAAGATGTTCTGGGGTTTACTCCAGCTTTCTGGCATACAACGTTTCAGTCTTACGAGGTATGGCAGCTCCCATTTGTAATTTTTTGTGGACTATTAACTTTAGGCACAGCCTAGAAACATTTG
Source organism: Haemaphysalis longicornis (assembly GCA_013339765.2). NCBI lineage: Eukaryota > Metazoa > Arthropoda > Arachnida > Ixodida > Ixodidae > Haemaphysalis > Haemaphysalis longicornis. Next base: position 37,050,620 of record CM023457.1, on the reverse strand, counting down.
AAAAAGATTGCACAAAGTAAATAAGTATTTTTTCGCTTCAAATAGGACATGAATTAATGAAACACATAACTGCATCGGATGAGCTTGATGGACGTTTTCAAAACTTTGGTGCCTTCATGAAATAGTTGGTTAAATTGCGTACTTTCAATGCGTTGTTCAAAATACATTAAACCTTTGCAACTTCGAAAATGATGAACGAAGTTCGGATAGAGATTCTGACAGCTGTGGGAAATTTGATCACAATACTTCCACTTGGACCGAGTTACTAAGAAATTAAAACCGCTAAGTATTGCAAGTTTTCGTGAGAATGTTTTGAATATACCGAAGCTTTAGCACGTCGTCTAGGCGCAAGCACTATATAACAAGATTTACTAGAAACAAAGTTATGGCGGATTTCTGGCTAAATACAAATACTTAACATAAAAACGTAATACCATCGCTGTTGGCTAATGACGTGGTGCTCAGTCTTCCTTGCCCTCCCTTCCTCACACCGCCATCTGGATTACCGTAAACGCCAGGCCAAGCAAGCCTGAAAAATGGCAACTGCGAAGAAATTTCTCGTGGCACTTCAGTCTGCTTACGTGCAGACAGAGATTTGCCCGGAGCACTGGTTTTCTTGGTGATTTTATCCAAAGGCTTCTTAAAGGGGCCATGGAGACGAAATGCCTGTTTGATTTATTCAAAAGATTCCATTTGATAGCACCCTCAGCACTTGTCCGGCAGCAAGCGATGCTTCATTTACTAAGAAATTAAGCAATTTAACATTCTATGTTTCTTGACGTTACATAGGCACGTACCTAAAACGAAAGTTAGCATGTTGAATGAAGCTGCCGCTGCCTGCAAAACGCCCATTTCTTTACCGTCCGACTGACGAGATGGCGCAGCGATGCCGCTCAAGGACCGATGTTCGCGTTCTGACCGACCTGCTTTTTTTGTTGCGGTTGATAACAATGGTTCTATAAAACAATAGACATGAATCTACCAATAGGGCTCCCATAAGGGACAATGTCGCTGATGTCAGTTGGCCAGTGTCGTGTCAGAGAAGCCCAACACACCCGACCGGGTTGTTAAGCAGTGTCGGCTGGCGCAGAGTCACACTAACTGCTTCTGTTTATGTGTTCGTTTGTACCTTACATTGTCGACTTTAGCGTACTCACTGCTATAAAAATATCCACTAAATTTAAGCTAAAATAGCCCTTTCTGCAAGCTTATAATTGCTGTTTATGGCGCGTTGGATTCTGTTAGCCTCGGCCAATCGCAACGAGCTGTCCATAATACGTCATAAGTTCAGCAAGAAAAGTAGCTGGTGGGTCACATGCCTATTCTCTGTTTTCCTCATTATATAGCTGATTTGAGCAAAGTTTACGTTAAAAGCCGTGTTCGTGTTATTATAACGAGACAATGTTTTGTATAAACCAAACGCATTTTTTCTACATGGCCATTTTAAAGGTACATAATGTTTGCTTCTCGTTTTCACTTTCGTCTCTTTGTCCTGCATTACTAATTACTTAGAGAGGCAGACTGGCAACATTTCACGCCACAACTTTCACAGAATCAGAGCTTTCCATGCGTCGTATGCACCTGTTGTACTTACGTGCCGTCTCATTAACCTGTCACGCTCTATGACATCGGCGCCACGCGCACTAGCCCGATTCTTGTTCTATAGGAGGGGGCGTGCTGAGGTAGCTTGGAGGTAACGCTCCGGGCTCCTACTAAAAACACCCGGGTCCAACTCCCATACAAACCCGAATGTTTTTTTACTGCTGGAAGATGTGGCAATTATCTGTACGCATATCAACGATGACAACCCGGTTTTTTGAACACTGAATGGGCACTTAAGGTTTACGCCCAGAATTCTTGCTGGTGTGATTACAACAAACGTTGAGGCTCTTTAGCTAACTCTTTTGTTTCTTAAAAACTCGTCACGCGTGCCTAAAACGGTTGCCTTGAATGCCGCTAACAAAAGTGTCAACGTTGAATAGAAAACCGGGCTTGTCGGTGCAGATTCATCTTCACAGAGCACAAATAACGAGACATAGTGGAGGAAAACACTAGACAAGCGCGGTCCAGTGTTTTCCTCCCCCTTGTCGCGTTGTTTGTGCGCTGTGAAGAAAAAAATGTCAACGTTGTCATTGCGAGCCCGGGTATTCTCCCCGTAATTCTGTGCACACGTAAATTTGTGGAACATCGCAGCCCTATGGCAAACGTTGCATCAAAAGGCTAGGATAGAACCCAAAAAAGGAAGTTGAGAGACACATCTCCGAAGGAAAGCGTGAGCTGAAGAACAGAGTTCATCCCTTCATCAAACTTTGAACCATAGGGGCGCTTACTTTTAAATCTCCAGTGTGCGGGAATTTGCGGAAATCCCTGCGTTCGTGCAACCCTTCCGCATTCGCTTAATCTTCAAGGATCACAACAAAACCATGCATTGAAGCTTGCACAGTTGCACAGGCACGTGCCTGAAGAACAGAGTCTATTTTTAGCACCCGCTGCCCGTTGTTATGGTCGTCTGGGATTTATTTTCAATCTCGGCCGGCTCATGCGAACCGACTAGGATGATAAAAAAGGTTTTGTTTTCTGTTCTTCGGCATTCATATAAAAGCCTCTATTGTCTTTCTGAAAGCTCTCTGAATTCATTCGCTATCTCCTTTGAGGAAGCTTTGCTCAAATAATGCGCCATTTTCTGATGGAGATAGTTTAAGCTAATGTTCTTAGGCGGCATTGTGTAGGCACTACTGCTTACAAACTAGGCTTTGTGTGGAGAGTATTTAAAGAGTTTAATATGGACAAACAATTTTGGGCAATATTTTATATTTGCAGCGCACATCGGGATTCTTCAAATGCTCCAATGCCCAGCTTTTAGCTAATCATCTGTTCCAGCGCAAACAAATCATTGCTTTTACTTTCTAAAGCGAAGCTTGCAACCTCTCACTTACGTCGTCAGTACTCCATCCAAAACGCACTGCAGGAAAGCCAACCTGCCTGACTATGATGATGATAGTAGACGAAGGGAAGGAAAATTAAAACTCCTCCCGTGGTCGGAATTGAACCTTGGTCAGTCGCGTTATGAAGCCGGCGTCTATCTGATTCCGCCATTCCAGCTCGATCGAAGAAGTTTGTATTTGGAGAGGGGTGCATGGACGTTTAAAGGTAGAGCGGAAATGCACCCCTCCGTGTAACAACGACGATGGTTGAACGCTACGGAAAGCTACGTAATTCCCGTATCAGTAAAGCACGAGAGAGCGCAATCGCAGTGCAGTAAACTATCCTGATAAGGAAAAAAGGTGATCTCTTCTTGGTTGGCTCCTTTGGTGTCGTATTTGATTTTGGAAACCTTCGCGTTCCTCCTTGGTTGCCGCTCCGACAGAGGGCTGTGATGTTTTCGTTAGCAGTTCGGACATAACACCTCAAAATACGCACGCAAAGAATTGTTGAATTGAGTAGTCAAAAATATTCCGGGCTACTTTCAAGTCTTCTTTCTTGCTTTACCTACAAAGACAGGGGAGTTGCTTATGGAGATAACTAATAAATGTTTTACTAGTAAGTTGTGTGTGCATCTCTTCGGTTTCCTTTCTTCGTTTTCGTCGATTATCAGAGCGAAGACCATTCGGGACTCAGTACCGAGAAGCTACAAATCCTTATTGTGGTAGCTGCAGCATGACACACACGCAATGTGAACTGAAGTAGCGTAGAAACCGGGATAGTTGGTAGAGATTCTTCTTCACAGCGCACAAATAACGGGAAAAAGAGGACGACAACACTGGACACACGCAGTGTACCAGCAAAGGAAAGATGAAAGGATACGTAATATTTTTTTCATTCAAGCACCTAAGCAGGCTTAACTGCCCTCGGGAATTTTAAAGCCTGGCTTTAGTGTTCTCACTAATGGCGTATGTAGCGCGAAAACGCTCTGCAGGACAGCCAAGTTTACCTGGCGATGATGATAAATTATTGTAAGTGAAGTGAAAGAAAAAAAAAACGCTTGAGTGGCCGGAACCAAACTTCGGTCCTTCGCATTATGAAGCCGGAGTCTATCCGATTGCTCCATTTCGCCATGGTCGGAACTCAGTCCAAACTCAGACGAGAACTAAAGAATCCGTCACGAGAAAGCTTTGCGTTCAACCATCGTCGTTGTTAGACGGAGTGGTGCATGCTTTTTCGCTCCCCTTAGCACCAGTTTACTCGTATTGAAATTACCTCGAAAGTGATGTTCCGTATGGTGCCAGTGTAGTTTAGTGATAATTCACATGCTTGCCACAGTGCGTTCGTGAGTTCGTTACCAGTGCCTTGCACTGGTTTCTTTAGCTTAGTCACCGAGTGGGGATTTTCACTACCATCCGCTACTCACAACAACGGCGAGTTCTCCCGATAGGAATTTTGTGCCCTGATATCAGAGGACACATAAATTTATATGTTTTTACGGCTGTTAAAATGGCCTTGAAAATAATATACAACCTCGTTTTATTAAAAAAAAACCAGCCTTTGCTAAATCACTCAACTTATTTCTGACCCTGAAAGAGGCTTTCACAAAAGAAATATCGAATTCCATAAAAAAAAACATTCAATGTTCGCATTGCATGAATACTAAAATACAGTTATCGGCATCTTTTTTGTGTGTTTTAGTACAACGGTTCAATCACGTGAAACTAGTGGTACCGCTAAAATCACACAGGAACTCATATTTTCGGGTTCTTACTGCAACAGTGGCGCAATATTTTTTCTTCAAGGGAATGCTTTCAATATTCATTAACATAAAACAAATATTGCACATGCAGACTTCAAGCAGTGGGAGGATTGGATGACTGGCTGCAACCGGGATCGCCATCAACAACAGGTATAACGGGCGAGACAGGCCGCCCGGACCCCTGGACTAGCAAGATTCCCCACCTGGCTGCGAACTAAACTACTTTGACTGCTCCAACAAAAGTTTGTTCATCCTCCTACTAAAAGGATTCACTTCTAAATATTGTATTTGAATGCGGATGAACGGTTTGCATGGGAGAAGTACACGTAGAAATACATCATTTTCATCATCAGCCTGCTTATGTCCACTGCAATACGCAGGCCTCTCCAATAAACGTCCTATTGCTCCTGTCCTGCGCTACCAAAGCCCACAATGTATCTCTGAACTGCCGTATTTGCAGAGTCATCCACACCTCTTTACTGACCCTACCTGTCCAGCCTGCGGGGCACTCGACACTCACTACCATTCCCCTCTGCGAATGCCTCCCGCACACCCGTACCCTCCTCCCCCCCCGTTTCCCTCCCCTCTCCCACTGGGAGCAGATGTTGCGTGACCCGGGGGATCAGGCCAAGTCCTAACCCCTCCCGGGCCCTGCGGTCCCGCGCGGCCCCTGTGGGCCCTCCGCCACCCTCAATTACCTGATCCCGATGGACGAAATAAACGTATGCCTTCCCTCCTTCCTTCCTTCCTTCCGTATTTCAACCCTCCATCGTGTTATTGGCCTTCCCCTTCTGTACACCCATCTCTTGGTATCCACTGTGTCACCCTAATTTTCCACCGGTTGTCGGTTCGTCTCATACATGGCCAGCCTAAGTCGATTTCTTTTTCTTTATTTGATCTGTGATATCTTCTACTGCAGTCTGTTCTCTGATCCAGGTAGCTCGTTTCTTGTTCCTGAGGACTATTTCTAACATATATTCGTTCCATGGACCGTTGAGTCGACCTACTTTGCTTTCTAGTTTTAGTAAGGCGCCAAGGTTCACCCCCGTTTGTCGTTACCGGCAGTTTGCACTGGTTGTAGATTTTTCATTTGAGTGACAGACGTAGCATATTTTCCATGACTTGGGAGTGTTTCCTGAGTGCTCCACTGAAGGTATTAGTAATTACTTCGTAGGATTTTGTGTAATTGGAACTAGAGGTAAATTTTGCAGATAAAGAAGCGTGGGAGACACCCTTCGTCTGTCTGTTTACAATTTGCGACTGCGTCGTGTATAAAACTAACTATGCTAACTATCGTTATAATGAGAAGGCTTTATTCATGCATACTCTTGACGTGGTTTTCAGCCGATATAGTTGAAGTCGCTGTTATTTTATTTGAATTATGAACTCCGACTGAACCTTTAAGTAAACACTTTGCTCTTGCACGCAGCCGATGTCTTTGTAGTTAGTCTTCCCAGCTGAATGCTACTATTAATACTAACGGTCTGCAATTTTGCTCTTTCTATTGCTACGATGTCAGAATGAACACAAGGCGTGTCGGGATGGAGGCGGCTAAATATTGGTTCGCTTCATAGGAAAGCGAGGCCTAGTGCTGAACATTATAGCAGGCCAATACGTAAGTATTGTTGAGCGCAGCTGTAGTAATAACAACTACCCGAAAGTATTGATTATAATAACCTGCAAGGAGTGTTGAGCCCTGAATGATAGCGAAATTTCGCAGCATAGCAGAAAATTCCCCAAAAAGCGGGAAAGACAAGCACGAAACAATTTGTTTTATCGCCAGATACGCCACCCCTGCTGGACCTGACCGTAAAGAATCTAGTCTTCAGTTTTGTCAGATGCACTGGTTCCCCATTTTGCAAAATTGTGTCAGTTTGCATACGGCACATAGGTTAACTACAATAAAGCATGCTTAAAACCTACAAAACTATCGCATCTCAGTTTACGGTTGGAGACTGAAACGCGGATACTTCGAGTAGGATTACCAAGGCGTTTAATGTACAAATATACAGGCCTAACAAAAGTTGCTTCGAGTGGAGAGGATTGCAGTAGCTGTATATTTGAGCGCGCAAGATACTGCCCTCTTGCCGTTTTTCCAACATCTCATTATGCAGGCTTTGAAAATTAATTCAAGGAATGTTGGATGGCCAGAAAAAAAGCCCGTAGATACGCATGCCGCAATGTCTATCTTACGAATTTATGTATGTGAAGACTGGGTAGAAAAATGAATGATAACCGACGCGTGCAGATTTATAACACAAATGCTGCCTTTATTTAGCTTACGCAACACCCACCGGATGCCACTGCTTTAAGGTCCCGCGTGTGCATACTGCATAATGAATCAGGACATCATGATGCCTAAGTTCTAGCAACCAAGTGTTCTTGTCAGTTCTACATTGGTGCGTCCAGACGATGATAGAACGTTACGTCAAAAAAGCAAAAATATTGACGTTCTGCTGATTAAGCTATGCACTTGGTCGGGCACAGTGTGGCGACAAACAAACGTCGAAGGAAATGGTTGTGTGTATTCTCCTAGGCCTCTTCTTTCCTCTTCCTGTGGTCAAAGACAGAGTATGGAGTCTAGGTTGTGTTGTTCTTGCTTCTTGTCCCACCTGCACACGAAGCAGAGTGGAAACCATTAAGAGGTGTGAACCCCTTAGTGGCCAGCAGCGGCGTAAATTCGATTACTCTGATTGGTCCCTGCTACCCCTGATGAAATATGCAGCCGACATCGGATCAGCGTGTTAGCAGCAGGCTGCGAGAGCAAGAAAAACGTCAGAGAGACGGCGCGCAGCAGTCTCGGGTCGAGATTTGATTTACATTTACCCAGAACGTGGTCCTAGGGGTCAGAGCGTTTTTCTGTTGTTGGCTCAATCTGCAGACGGAGTTGAGAGTTCTGTTCACACTAAAAAAAAAAAAACAGCGCAGGGATGAGGACGGAAGAAGTGACGAACTAGAGTTCTGTACCGAAGAAGAAGTTCTTCTTTGTCGTCAGATTGAACTGCTTACCCTAGAAGGCTGAAGATAACGGACTGTGTAACTTAACAATTAAAAGAGGTAACGTTGGTAAACTAATGTCTTCGTGTTGAATCAGGCGCGCACTCTAGACAAATTACGAAGATGCGAGTTAATAACTACTGCCTAAAATCAAGCCCAAAGGCAATTTTTACTGAGGTAGCGAAATGGGAATGGCGGGAAGGAGAATATTTTGTCTTCTTGTTATTGTTCGTCTTTCGCAATGGTCAAGACACAGTGGTCTGTCATGAAAGAGATTCGTGGCGCTCAGAGTTTTGATGAAACAATTTGTGATTACCAAGTTATACGTGTTTAGACGAAAAGAAATAGCTTTTCCTTTTACGTTATTAGATAAATATTTATATATAACACGCATTTAGGTTTATACTAAAGTGCAACATGATGAGGACTTGAATAGGATGTTTTTCTTTTGCGTATCGTTGTTCAGCGGAAACATTAGCGACAAAGGCAACAGCCATACCCGATCCACAGTATACCACGTGCTCTTACTGATGTCGACGTTCAACTTTAATATGTTTGGGTTTAGTTCCATGACGTTTTTTAACATTGTAACTAGAATACAATTCCACGTAATGTTTTCTTTGCTCTTCAGAGGTCATACGAGAGAAGGACTTAATTCCTGCCGCGTTGCGTGGAGCTCTGATATTATTTCGCCAATTGCATGCAAGTGTTTCTTACATAAGTAAATAGGTACCTCTAAGTGTTTCGTTTGCTGATCGCATCCAAGTATTTCTTGTTTAGACGGGTATGTGCTTTAGGTTTTTTTTTTGCTGACATGAAATATAGTGCCATCCTATAGCCATAAACAGGTTCACTGTAAAAGAAACCTGAACCACGTACAAGACTACGTACGTGTGCAGTTGGACACTGAAGAGAATAAATTCTTTCTACACTACCCAAGCAATGCGGTCTTCCTCGTTTAGGTTTTTGCTCATTTGTTCGCAGGATTGCGGGTGCTGTCAGTGAGTTGGCGCATTTTCGAGCTTTCTGCAGCCGACGACTCTTTCTCATTTATGCTGTAATTATATAACAACAACAGCGAGCGCCCCAAAACTGACATAAGTGTCCATATAAACCAACGATATCGCTCTCTTCACCGACTCCCGTAAACCAAAAAACGTTCTCCCGTCTGCGATCTATCAGGGTTTGCAGTAGAACAGCGCGGCTCGAATGTAGTTGTCAGTTACAGCTACAATAACATTGCCCTCAAATAATTCAGCCTGTATGCAGCCATATTCGATGTCTTCACCAATTCCTCGACATCTTCACTTTACTGGATGTAATCTGTTGCATTATATGTTTATCCTTGGGGGAAGCAATAGTTGGAAACAAAAGTTGTAGTCCTTGGTAAACTTTTAAGCATTTTTTTTTTGTGCTCACGCCGCTTTTGCTATTTAAAGCACCAGCTTAAGAGAGTGGAAATTTCTCGATGGTCACACACTATGTGGGTAAAAAAATATCTTAATATAGCCCTATTCTGACGGGCACCACCATCGTTCTCGAGTTGTTTTTGCAACCTTATCCTTTGTTTACCATAGACGGCTGTCCTGGAGGCACTTCAAGGGGAATGCAAGCGGTACTACACAGCGCGGTCAAGTTGCCTTGTGAACGGCCGTTGGCACCTCATTAAAGTCACAGCGCGGCTTTCTGAAAGGTGGTAATGGGAGAGACAGATTTATATCTCAGAAAAGTGACAACTAATATACACACTCCCAAAGCTATGACCACGTCTCAGATTAAGCGGTACTTGCTTTTTCTTCCACAAGCGTTTTTGTAGTCGTTGTAATGCATCGCGCACGTGGCGAAATAAAAATGTCCTACTGCAAAGAAATCGCAATATAGTGTGTTACCCCTTCTTCACCCGTCATATTACTGCTTTAATCAACCGTGTTTTTAACAGTCTCGCTAGTTTAGCTTAGGACACTGTGATATTATGATAATCTTACGTTTCTCTCTGTTTTGTAAGATGCTTGTACTTCCTCGCCATGTATGCTGAGCCCGGTTCAAAGCCTCTTCATTTTTTTGTCACGTGTGTTTTCGAGTACTCTGGAGAAATGTTAGCTAGTCTCAACAACATTTAGTTCACGTCCCATTTATGAAATTTAAAATGTGCGTCCTAACCATGGATCCCAGTGAACAAAGCGAAACAAACGAAACGGTTTTTATAAGTCGTTTTAGCTACCTCGGGTATGACCCCTATGCTGTCTGGTTGCTCCGGAGTGAGGTCGCTGCCCGCGAAAGATGATTGTATTTGAATCTTCTTGGTCCTTCGAAGGAGCTCTTAAAGATGGTTATCTCGCGGTATTTTTCTAATGAGTGGGCGTGATGGTGGAAACGCGAGATGTAATAACCGGTTTTGAAAATAAAGTAGTTAGGACTTAAAAGCGTTTATTTTTTAAAAACAAAATTATGACATGCCTGGAAGTTTTCTTTTGTTTCTTAGCAATCGCTGAAGCGGTAAGAGCGCGAAAGCTATAGGCTGTTAAAACTCCATTCAATTGCTTCCGCAGAGATCAAAAGCAGAGCGCCGTGCATAGAGGCCATATACAAACTATGAAATGTTGTTGAGCAGTCTGTACAGTTATGCAAAAAAGAAGTGTAATCGGCCACACAAATTAGCAGTTGCCTAGTGAAGCAGTCTAAAAATTCTGTATATTGCGTCGAACTGTTTTTGTTTCGTTGTTTTGAAACGTACCTTTGAAGAGATGCAGCATTCGATTTTCACAGAATTTTGGTTCGTCCTGTTGAAGAAATGTTCCAAAAGACCCCTTGAACAATACTGCATTCATGAGTTTTCAAGTACTAACTAAGGGTTGCGTGGTTGAAAGAACAAAAAAATTACCACATCAGGGCACATTCTTTTTTATTGACCGGGTTGCACGGTTGTTCTTTGTTGTAGCTTCTTTTGGTTTGACCTTGTGCGCTCGGCTTGTGCTTTTGTTAACCGGAAACTAAAGTTCCGGTCACTTCACGGTAGTGCGTTATGACTGCCAAGCCAGTTGGTGATGACGGATAAATGTTATTACCGGAAAACAAAAAGAAACTTAGTGTGAGATTGTTTCGCGGTTGAGAAAAATTGATATTTTTGGCTGTATTTGTATGTAACAGAATGGAAAGTTCCTTCTGATCACTGGATATAATCTCTCTTCGCGAACCGTCAGGCATGGTACAGACTGCAACATTGTTTGCGCAGGTACTTTTCTGCGTCCATGTGCACTTTTTTTTGGCATAGCTAGTATTTTTCTTTCATTATAACATAGTGGAAGTTCTTTGTTGTTCGGCAGGTTACCCACCGCAGTGAGCACTGACAAATTTATTTCGTGCAGGACACCACGTTAATGGGGCTTTCCGATGTCACGTTCTGAAGTGAAGCCTTCAGGCTTAACTTCAGGGGCTGCGAATTTTCAAGAATAATCTAACAAGAATAGTACCTATTTCTACAAAGATGACGCCCCCAGTTAGCATTTGAAATAACAACTTGACGTAAACAGATTCGCGATTGGAAATAGTTTACGAGCTCTCTACGCTATTAATGTTAGAAAATTCTTAGCTGATGCAACAAATGCGGCTATCGCACCATACAAAGAAATAATCATACAGCCGAAAAAGGTGCTTAGGGACTAATACATTACGCTATACACCAGGTTTCAAAGCTGATAACTCAGGTGAGAAAAGTTTAAATAATACAGAAGGGATGTAACTAGCAACCGCTTGGCAAACATTTGGCAGATAACAGTGGAGCAGCAGTGCAGTATTTAAAAAATTGTGGCTGAATGTAGTCGCTCGCATTGCCCCATCGTTGATTTTTAATTTAGACGAATTTTTCTCAGCCCTTCAGTTAGCAGCTTAAGCTATTATTGCACATTTAGTTAAAAAAATTTAATCAATATATTTTTGTCAGTCCTTTCATTATTCTAAGTTGGCTTACTACGTCGGCCTCTTACAAATAAAATAAAAGGAAAAATATGTTAAAAAACGTGCCATATTTCTTGGGTACGGATCTCTTTTGTTTGTCTGTTCACTCTCTGTAACCAGCATTTCCAAACTACGTACTAAAGCCTAGTGATGCGAACCCTTGTCGTTGTATGGATAAAAATGAAAATTACTTTATTGGAGTCTCCGACCTCGTCCGTCATTGCAAGTGTGACGTTTGGGGGTTTGTTGGAGGACGCGCAGCTGCGAGGAGCTGTCATGCGAAAAAAACCTTTGAAAACGACGGTTGTGGCACTTCGGCGTCTTGGATATAGCGTCTGCGCATTTGTGGCGTGTCCCGCCACATTTTCGGGACAGCTGTCGTCGAGAGGCCACCGTACACTGAAACCTACACGAATATAAGCATACCTAACCACGTGTTTCACAAGCGGCCAGATTGAAGGGTGCTGCGCGTTGTTCCCCTCCTTAACGCTTGCGTTGTTTATAGTTTACGCGGAGCTTGCCTTACAGCGGTTTCCATTCATTCCCCTTTTTATATTTTGCCTGTTGCGGCTTTGTTAAGCGGCTGTTTATACAGCGACCGCGACAGAAAGGCATGTGTGCCTAAGTGGTAAAAGGGTTAAAAAATCATGGTACGTTTGACGCAAGACCGTTGTCACACCATTTGATATTTGTGCAGTGCAGGCCTTTAGTTGTGTAAGAGCTAGGGCGGTGTAACGTAACCGCAAAGGTTCAACGCCCCGTATTCGCTAACAGGCCTGTATGTCCTCTTGTTCCTCGCGTAAAAGTACCGTTAAGTGAGGTCGACCCCCTCTTCTGTCACGTTACTTTGGGGCATGATTACTTTTTTATGGTTCTCATGGCTGCCGTCACGTTACCGTACAATGCATCTTTATAGATATGTTTTAGGCCTAAGACGAGGTTTAAACGTGCACATTTCTTCAACTCGGAAACAGTATAATGAATATAAGAAGAAAGATTGAGTTTTGTAGCGCACTTTAAAAACAGGCGGAACCTCAAATCTTCAACGTTTGGTCGTCGCTACTAAACGGGTGGCTTGCTGTTTTTCTGCAAATATACGTCCACGAACAATGGTTAACCCACCTGCGTGGACATGCACGCACGAAGAAATTAGATTGATATAGCCCACGAATAATTTCAATGCGCTATAAAAATGATGTGTTCTGAAAGAGCACTATCTGGCGTAAATGTGTCACTTCCTGCAAGCTCACGCTCATCTTAAGCTCACAAAAATAACACGGACAAAGAAAAGAACGACATGCGCTAACTTCAATGTTATTGAGCCAGGGTGAAATATATAGCTATAAAAGGACAAGAGATACAGAACAGAGAACAATTATACATACGATTACAATCACGGAAAACTTGGTGCTGTCCCATGTCATTCACTATCATGAGTAGTTTTTTTTTGGGAACGCTGCCTTCTTTTTCGAAAAGGCTATCGATGTCGTAGCGATACATTCGAAATGGGCTAGTCCGGTTTCATTCGCCTCTACTATTCTCACGCCTGCGCTGATCAGAATCATGAAACAATACGACTGAATTTCGAAAGCATGGCTCACACCCGCGTCATTCACCGCAGGGAGTTGAGAGATTCCCATTTTTTCTTTTGTGTACGTTGTTTTGATTCTGATTTTTAACGCTTAGGGTGAATGTTATGGAATACCAACAAGACCGAACGCAAGCCTTTCCTTTCTGGTAGCTCACGTAAGCTGAAATTGCCGCGACGTTCCCGCCATGTTTCTAGTGTATGAAATTGACGAAAACGCAACTATTTAATGCCATACGCTGGCCTACGTAATATTTTTCGAGCTGAATTTTTGTCTCACTTAGAATGAAGAAGGTTCAGCAGGACTGACGTCATAACGTTGCAATAACCACAATGGCGTTTTACGCGGGATGTTCTATTACGAGGTAGGCACAAGCCCCGAACTGCCGGCGCGGTGCAGAATGTTAATTAAACGTGTTGATAGGCAGTGTCGTGCCCCTAAATCGGCAAAAAATGTACCAAACCACTATAATTTAGGAAAAGATAGCGTAACTTTTAGAATTTAGCAATACTTCGAATAAATTACTGTGAGGAGGTGGCGCCAAGATTGTGGTTCACTGTGGAATATCGCGTAGATTTATATTCAGAAGAAAGAAAGCTACCTTAATGCTATGGGCGAATTCAACCTAATTTTCTGTATTGTGTCTTCAAATTCTTACCCATGCCTACATTGATATCATAGAAATGACCCGTTTCGCGGCAGCTTTGCTTCTTATTAATTGCTGCAAGTCGAAAACTGTTCGCCTAGTTCCCATCAGAAACTTACAAAAGACATTTTTTTCAGTCGTTAAGCTGAGGATCAGGCTGACTTATCCTACGAAGAAATAAGGATGCTGGGATACACAGGCCTACTTTCCATTCTTGATACTTACACAGTCCTTATCCAGCGGTTTCTCAGAACCGCGGGCACAAACATTAAACGTGGTCTCGTTCTGACAGGTCACGCGGGCGGTAGTAATCCGCTGTAATCCTTCCCCGTAATCTGTATGGGCCATCTGCTTCTGTCATTTCCCTTTGCGACGTTCTCAAGGATGCCTTCTAATATTAGCAGCCTGGCCGGTTGCATAAATGGTAAGCGTGTCATTCATGGCCGGTAATTAGTTTTTTTCTGTTTGTCACATTGTGCACGCTGCGGGACTCTTGTTCCCCGGAAAAAAAAGTGTTTTTGCCAATTCAGCTGAGTTTTCTTCGTTAGCCTAGTTAAAATAAACCGTATTCGTTTTCTTGTCTTTTTTTCGTTTCGCAACATTTATAATCCCACCCGAGAAAAACTAGCATTGCTTTATTGCATCTATCTGTGGACCTGTTGAAGAAATAACAGAATCAATAAAATTTACGATGCCAATACAACTGCACAAAAACTACGAGCGATTCAATTCTGTGAAGGTGGACGACCAGCCAAGCTTTTTAGCACGTGACGCACGGGTGGCCCAGAATGTAGGGGCAAGATACGAGCACACTTTATTTCTCCTGAGCGTTGAGGGTGGTCCTCCCTAAGGCAGGCGCATACATGCATGCAGACACTTTATTTTTACTCTATTGACCTAGAGAATGGCGCCTATTCAATGGTGCCTATTGAAAACTAATCTACTGAAAATGCGTATCCAAACAATACTAGGTACAAGCTAGAGGTACCAATTATGTGTTTTGAACGGCGCGCGGCCGTGTGCTAACTGGAACACACACCCGGACGCACCTTTTGCAACGCCTCGCGCTACAGAACTCCTCGCGCTTCAGAGACACGTGGAGACTGTGAAGTCTTTGTTCACAGATATGAAAAATACACGGAATTCTAGCCATATAAGCTTCCGTTAAAGAAGTGTCGGCTTCACCTCGTTGGGCTACCTTTTCTCTAATGGTTCTCCTGTCGTATTCCTGCTTGCAAAGAGATTTATTTTCCATGATCACAAATCAATTACCACTATAACATCAAAAGGAACCCAAGTGTGAAATCAATGCATTAGTTAGGGCAATGATTTCGGCGAGACGACTACATATTGTTGAGGTTCTTTTATGCCCGTATTTTGTAGTCCCAAACCCACAAATGGGTAACTAGATAGTTACGAACACGTTTCACCGGATACCTAAACAAGCTTTCGAGACCCTAACCCATTTAGAAATGCCTATATTTGCGTGGGTTTCTGAATAGTTGGTCGGGACAGATGGAAAAAAACAAACTTCGCCTCAGGTTAGTGGCACACGGAACTCACCACCAAATTGCTTCATAGTGAAGTGCTAACCACTGCACCAATTCATTCCTGGAATTTTTTGTAAGAAGCTGTGGTTTTCCGTATATTTCACATCATTTAAACATCGAAGATGTATATTTAATATCGCTGCTCCTACGTTACTTATTGCGGTTGTGGGTACAGGGGAAACAGGTACGGTTCATGGTTTTCCGGCATTGTCGCCGGAAATATTTTTGATGCTGTTGAGATAGGCCGGGAGCGAGAGTAAAACTTCCGTGTTACTAAGTCACTAATCAAAGTCTGCTAGCAGTAGTTGTTATAGATTAGAAATGCCATCCAATGTTCTAGCTTTGAATATCGTTTCATGAGATGGGACAAAGGCAAACCACGTTTCATGTCGAAGTGCCATGCGAATTGAATTAGGGCAGGCTGGCTTATTTATCGTGTTCAGAGGTTTAGTAGACACTGGCTTTTAAATTCACCTGTTTCAGTTAAAGCGACACCCACAGCGGGAAATTCACAGAACTATCGATTGCCTATGGCAGACCGCCTTTTCAATCTCATCAAGGGCGTAGCGTCACCGGTAGAAGTTGAGGTAGCACACGATAGTTGGGGTTGTATAAGTGTAATTGGTGTTGTGCAACAACTAACATTGCAGGCGTGGTTTGAATTAGTAGCAAGAAAACCACCCAGAGCTTTAATGCCAGTGAAAATATTACTAGGCATTCTGCCTGTTTATTCCCCGTCGGTGCTATCTAGCTTATTTTTCAATAAAAAGAACATGCATATGTACTTTCTGCTTCGCAGAGATTAATAACAACATATAATATCAAAGGCGCTGCCAAGTGTGCTCACGAAAAAGGCCTGTACTTCAGTACGAAAGGCTACGTGACCCCTCCTGGTAAGAGAGAGACAGAGACGTGCCGTTTCGGTCTGCTGTTCATACATTCTAGATTGTCTCCCCACTAAACTCGATGACCTGCTTCAGTAGGACCTGGAAGCTTTATTATTCCGCTAAAAACGTCACCAGTGGATTGTCGGTAGATACGGCCAAACCAAACAATGACAATGATTATGGCGTGTCGGGACCCAAGTACCCAAGATACGTTTTTCTTGACGCAAGATTTACATTTCCCGACACATCAGGTTCAACGTACCACAAAATCACCCCCGTCTGATCGGCGCCTTGTTGAAAAACTTCGGTTCATTTACGCGGGGTGTTGACCGCCTATTTTCTTCTTTGAAGTGCGGGCAAGATGTAAAGCGAGGCCATTCGCGCTTTTCAACAGTCTGATGAACACATCCGCTGTGACCGGGAGTCGCCCCTGGAACTTTTGTGCCTGGGAGCAGAACGCATTACCCTCGACGTCATCAGGACGGGCCCTTCACAGTTTTATTCGCCTACCCAGTTACTTTTGCCCCCACGCTGAGGCGGCTTGCATAACCGCATTTTCCCAACCAATCATAAGCAGACCTGTTTCCCAATGTTGGTGCTTTCTCATTCGTAATCTTTTCAATTTATCCTCGCCCCGCTTCCTTTCCTGGTGCTCGTTTATTTAATGACGCGTTGCCGTTGACCTCACCAGAAGCACAGTGCAAGTGAAAAAAAAAATACAAAAGGAACACCTCGGGAAATAACGTAAATGGCAGTATTAGCAAGCCGTCGACCGGGACGGCATGAGCCAACACGGTGAAAGCATGATATCGCTACATTTTCGGTTTAGGAGAGTGCACCGCGAGAGATATCTTCGTAGCAGTCAATCACCGCTCTGATTACGCTGATATCACGGTGGTGCGGGACACAGCGAGAATGCTTCTAGGCATCTCTGCGGAAACTGAAATCCTACAAGTCACGACTGTGTCTACGATTTCCATTTTACCACAACCTTCGTCTCGTTCCGACCACTTTTCTGGCGCTATTCCCGATAGCTATAAGAGAAAAGGTCATTGATGCCTGAAACTCGAGGATGAAGTCCCAACAGGGAACGGGCAAGAAACCAGTAACCAAACACTTACGCATGTATGTGTGTGCCGGTGTACGCATCAGTACAAACGTGTTACTACATTGTCAGCGCTCAGAGGCTGGTATATTTGGAAAAACCTTTTGTACGACCCACTATAGCAAACGGCTCAGGAGCCACTACCAGCTACTTTTGAATAAAATATTTTATGTGTTGCCTGTCTACACAAGTGTTCTGTCTCTTCAAGGGGTGGTTTCGAGTTTCAACAACCTGCTTTTGGAAATGCCTTTATGCTTTCAAGGGATTTCAGCTTCCAGTACTGTGGTCCCTTAACTTCCTTCTTTAAAGTTTTTGCTGAACTTTTGTTCTAAAGTTGCCTATAAAGTTAGAGCTGGCATGGTAAAACGTAAACGAAAAGAAAAATCGCAAAAAAACACTTATTTGGGTTGGCGTTTTTTAGCACCAGCACTGGAAGCTTCAGTAAGGGCTTGTAAGTTTCTCGAAATATTCAACACCTTCCGTGGTTTACTTTTTACACAAGAAGGCGTTTTCGCGTTTCAACACTGTACAACCTCAGATCTTCCCGACAGTATCCCAGCGTGAGCACTCAACACTCAACGTTTGCGTACTCGCATCCTTTCAAAAATAGAGCTTTTTTGGAAACCGTAGCTGAAGCGTATGCGGTCGGTTGTCGTGTCGTTCTTATGCTTTAAAGGTGGACGAGGCTATACGTTTTCGTAATACCGGTGGATGTGCTCTGACTACGTCCTTTCTAGATCAGGTCATGTGTAATGTCAGCGACGCAGAAGGTTATCTATGTGCATTTAACTCAATCTGTGTTCTGTGTACATCTAATTCTGCACTACGCTCCAAATATCGCTGTGAGATTCCAGCACCAGTTCATCGGAAATGAACCTGAACGGTGGGTTTGCCAAAATAAAAAGACATAAAACACCCAGGACCTGACAAAGCGCGATGATATATCGGCGTAGCCATAAACTCTGAAACTTCCCTAGGCTTCATGAAACGGTTTATTTTCCGAAAATGTTTGCTCTCAGTGCAGCCTATTGTTATGCACTGCCGTTATAGGTAGCTTTATTTGCAAGCAGTTTTCAGTTTCATCTATCTGACTATGGCTGGGGAAATGGACATGTCGGTGCGTTACCTTTTGCCAGATAAGAATTGCTCTGCTGCAGAAGGGCCAAACTGAATTTTGGATGGTATATATAAAACAATGGTGATTAATTTTTCTGGTTTGCTAATCTCAGCCTGTGAGCTACTATAATTCGTTTTGATCAAAGGTGTCGTACATTTTCTTATTGCTTTAACGGTATTCAGCCAACTCCCCCCCCCCCCCTACACACACGCACACACGGACACACGCACACGCACACGGATAGACACACGCACGCACACACGCGCACACACGCGCGCACGCACACGCACACAGGCAGACGAACACGCTCACACGTACGCACGCGCACGCACACCCGTGCATGCACATACGCACACACACGCACACACACACGCATGCACGCACACACAGAAAGAGACACGCAAACACACACTTCAGAACATATACAGTCCTGCACACATGCGCGCGAAACCGAGTGTGGGCAAAATTACTAATTAATATTTGGGACAAACGAAACATTTCTGTTAGCACGACGCTGAGTGAGATGCGTTTCTTTCAAAAAGCGCAACGATGTGCGAAAGCAACCTGTGCCAAGGACTGCCGAGCCACAAACAAAGCAAGTGTTCGGTTTGGTGGCAAGGCATTACGTGGGCTAAGAAGAAGAGGAAGGTGCCTGTTTTTTTTCGGGCAGACTGCGATGTACCGCTTCTTTCTGCAGTATCTCTCCTCGAAAACCTGTTGGTAAGAGCGCCTCGGAGATAAGAGCAACCCGCAATTAAAATCTGTTACACTGGTCTTACTGGCGCTGTAGGAATTATGGTTACGTGCTTCACAAGGAATAACGTAGCCCCCGATCCCAGTGCTCAAGCGCTACAACTTTAAGTCACCATGTGAAATGACGCCAATTTCTAACACTAGCCATTGCGTTTCGAAAGCGCGAAATTAAGCTGACATTCGTTCCACTTGCGTGTTCTTCACTGAGACGTTTTTGAGCTTCCAGTCAATGGACGTACACTGAAACAATGAACAAAAGAGCTCACATTCCTGCATCAAAACTCTGACCTTATGCGGAGTGACGTCTGTGTGGAAGGACGTCAAGCAGCGGTTTTTGGTAACGCAATTTTCCACCATTCTTACCGCCGTGCTTCCCCTCTTCTACGGGATGAAATCGAGCTCTGAATGACCCCAGTGTCTCATTATGGCGACACAAAAGATTTGAAAAACGATCGCGCCAAGAGGAAAGGTGGTTGAACAATGCTTTCTCTTTGGCCCCTGGTTCATTCTCGTTTGGTGTGAATCCTTGAATGTTTAAGTGCTTCGTAGTTATTTTGGGACCTGTATCACTTTTATATTCCTTCTTTTTCTTTTGCTTGAGATCAGGAACCCCATAGAATAACTCGAAGAATGTGTTTCTACCATTAGTAAATCTACAGGCGTGAAATTATTGTGCCCGTTCTGAATGACTGCCTTCAACACACAGCGATGGTGAAAGCGGACACAAGTTCATTTAGCAAAATACTCCAAAAAACTTTAACCTTAGATTACTGGCAAGAATAATAAAATGCCCTTGAACTTCATTGTAGAACCAATCTGGCCGGTTATTCTTAAACGAGCGTAAACGCCTGTCCGAAAATATTTCGCCCATGCCAGAATAATAATTCTTATGGCCCTGAGGATGCAGATTTGCTGTGCTGAGGATGCAGTCAGTGCTAAATAAAGAGCCTGGTGGTCAAGGAAGTTTTCTTGTTATGGCACAAGGCGCCGCTCGTCAGTACAAGGTACCAACAAATTCGATGGGTAAAATTATTTGTGTTGCATAGTGATGAGCCAGCGCTGCATTGTATTTTCATTGTGTATGCCCTATGCAATGTAGACCACCGTATACATACATAAAGGGGGTATTTTAATGTCTCCATGTCTTCCTGCGATGGGAGTTTTGATGTCTTAACCTCCTGGAAACAGGAGCGTGAACTTCTCCTGGACTTCGTAGGAATCATAAGTTTCTCGTATCGTCATTCTCAGTGAGGTTGCAGCTTCCCTCGTTTTGTTTTCTCGTCAGTTTTTTAACTGTCCGACGCATACGAAAGCATCCTCAAATCTAGTTATATCAAAACCGGAAGACAGCATTGGTTGTTTCTCAAGCATATGTCTGACTTCTTAGTTTACTGGCAAAACAGATTCTTCTATCGTCTGCGAAAATGTGCACCAGTGGCAAGCGTTTCTGAAGCCGATGATAATGTAAGAAAATGGTAATATTAGTAAAATATCTAAGAATAATTTAAGTAGCGGGCTAATCAAGCTTGGGGATGATAGCAGTTCGTTCGTGCATGGAAGGTATCTGAACGTTCCTGATGTTTTATGGAGGGGCATTGCGAGCGTCGGCGAATTGTTAGAAGCTGTTTTCAGGCGAAATGTATCGCACATTCACAATAATTTTAAGCGGATGCACGATGGGAGAAAACCTGAACGAAGAATATTCGTCTACACACCACAAAAAAAAGTGAGAAACAAAATAACGGCGTGATCTGAAGATGGAGCGCAGTTGCATGTGCAAAAAAAAAGCACATTCGCGAAAATTAAAGTCTCATACTTTAATTAGATATTTTGTTGTTCATAGGATGATGTCTCCCCACCCTGTTTCCAATCGCTCCTATACAAACGAAAATTTTCCCGGGAGCTACGTACACACCTTATTGCGAAGCAAAACCTAATTTCTCCAGAAACCTACATGCAACTAGCGTAACCTTAACAAAAATTTATAAAGGCGTGCTTGGGCTTAGCTCCTAAGGAAGTCTTTCAAAGCGGAATTGTGGCAGAAGCAGGAGAAATACGGAATTTGGAGCGTACACGTACGACCAATTGTTTCCTGTAGCCACTGTCCATCGGATCCTGTGACAAAAAAGCAGTGGTGAATCAAAGTGAGGACATCCTCAATACACAAAGGCACCATGCCTTTGTCATGTCATGGCTTCTTGCCAAGATGAAAACAAGATTCCCAAGTATATCCGCGGGTTTACGGAATGCGCTCCAAAAGTCCTTGTTTGCAGCCACAGACGACACCGCTGATTTCGTTGTTATGGTGACGCCGAGCGCAAACAGACGAAGATATTATTAGGCGTCACTATAGAACAGCACAAACACCCGTCATGGCCTTGTGCATGCATAGTACTCGCTGTCCTCACTGTGTATGCCAAGCCTTTTTTGCACCTTTAGGGATAACGATTGTGCGGAACTACACACGTGCTCAGAGGCGAGAACTTTCTGCCCTGCGCGTTCGCATGAACTCACTCTTTGTAAGCCACAAGAAGAGAACAATACGTTTCGCGATAAAACCTCTTACCGTGGTGTTCGTCGGCATCAGTTTAATTTCGTCATAAGTTTTCGGTGCTGACGGTTAGAATTCTGTTTCGCAAAAGGTCTTTCTGCATGAACGCCAGTTCAAGAGTTTTGGTCTATGGCTTTTCCAGGGGATGTATTTTTGCTCTTGCCCCAATGTACACTTGAAACTGGTTATAAAGGTTGGGTAGTAAAGTAAAAATTCATGCAGGCCCAAACAGCTAGGAAAAGGTCTTTGCACCTTGTGCAGTTGCGGTATTCGCATTCGAAGCAAGGGCGTAAGGGCGCGTGAGTGTGTCGGAACGTTTGGCGTCTACCACGATTCATGATCTACGCAAGAAAGGGTTTCAGCGTTGTAGGAGCTCAGCTCCACCAGATAGTGCGCAGTGCAAGCTTTCAGCCTCGAGCGCTTGCGTGACGGCGTTTCGTACCAAGAATAGCGTTTTGTAGCGTAAGCTACAATGGCCGAGGTTGAGCAGTTTCGCGTAGACCCTGAAGGGCCGTGATGCGCAAAGCGCGAGGAGCATTGGATTGGATTAAACTTGGATTGGATTGGATTTGGATTTGGATAGGATTAAATTGGATGGTATTGGATTGGATTAGAAATCCACTCCTATTGGAGTACGGATATGTAGAGAATTGCGTCTGCACATTCGCCGGTCTGCGCATTCCAGTGGAGTGACGTCATAGCCGCGGCAGGACGCACTGGCACCAGGCGCGTGCCCTGCTGTGTGTCTCCGTTGCGCAGTAGCCAAGTCTGAAGCTGCGCTGGAGCTGCTTGATAGCCGCTTTGCGTTGCTTTTGGAGAGCCGTGCTGCGCATGCGTGAAGAGCAGTGACTGGACTGGACTGCACTGGACCAGCGTACTGGACTAGATTGGACTTTACTGGACTGGACTGAACTGAACTGGACTGGACTGTATTGCATTTGATTGCTGAACCTTAGCTGACGCTACGTATATCGTGGCATAGCCGAGCTAAGCCACTGCTAATTTTTCTAAAGACAAAGGCGGTAACAGTTCGCGGAAGTTGCTATCGTTCCCATACTTAAGACAGACGAGGATCGATTTTCTGCAATGCGGGGAGGTGATCCGATTGTCTGCTTTCTTGATAAGGTCAGCGGGCAGAACTGTGGACGACCTGGTGTGTGGGCTATGTTATGACAGCCAACAATGGTCGTAAAAGTTTGTTTCGCCCAAATATCCTTCAAACATCAGGTTCGGACTGATCCCAATGTTTTTCACAATGACAGTGTTCGTTGCTTAAGCTGTGCAAAAGGTCAATTTATGGTTTAGAGAAAGGCAAGTTTATACTACCTTGGACGGAGTGATCGAACTTGGAAACCTGGACACAATGAGAATTGTCTATCTCTCCTTTCAACAGGCACGCTTAAGTGGTTGGAGAAGTACGGTAACGTTTTGGCGTCCGTCTGTCATTTATAAAAGCGTTCCAAAACGAAGGTGCAATTCCATATCATGCAATATTTTACCGAGTATTTTTTATCCCCTGATGCGGGCTCACATTTACTGTAGGAAATACAGAGCCGATGTGTCCTGGCTGACATTTTACTATTTTCTGTTTTTCCCGAAGAAATGTTTTTAAACGAGACGTCGCACTAACAAAAATTTGCTCGCAAGTCGTACGGAGCAGAACGTGCCCTTTCTCAATTGCTGTGCAATTTTTCTGTTTTGAACCACAGATGCGTTGGCATTTTCTCTCCGTTATTTGAACGGAGAGAAAAATATTTTTTAAATGCGTGGATTGTATCACGCAAGAAAATTTTGATTAGCGTCATCGTGGATTTTTTACGTCCCGTTATTAGGGCGAAACTCCTATTAGTTAAAAAAAACACATGAAGCGACCGTCTCCGTGGTGTTCGGGCTTAGCGCGAGTGGCAGCAAAACGGCGAACGATGTAGAGAGAAAAAACAAGTAAATAAAAACACATTTGGTTTGTGTGGGATTTGAAACGAGGACTTGAGAGCAGAAGACGAGTGTCTTGTCATTGCGCTAATTCGGCGTTTTGCCTTAGGGTGAACGAGAGTTACACTGGTGGGTTCCCCGTGACAGCTAACCATGACGGCACGTTAGTAGACCAGGGGGAGCTGTCGCGTCGAGGCGAGTGTTCCTGTTCCTCAAGAAGTAATCTGCGCCAAAATACGAACAAACGAGAGCGAAGGAAGAGGCCCAAACCCTGTGTAGCTGTAAAGAAGTGTTCTATAATCGCTAGGCTTTCGGTGTTTAAACCACTTAAGCAGGCTTCAATTTCCGAAGACTTTCCTTCTGTGCCTGGTCAAAGGTCACTGGGATGCATCTGCAAACCACGCAACAGATTCGAAATAGGACAGGCGAACCTGTGTAAACAAGGACATCATGACGTTTTTACAGGGGCAATACAGGCATCGTATTGATTCCCATGTCCCCCGGAAAAGTCAACACCAGAAAAACGGGTCGCAAAGCGCTTCAGCGACAGAAAGGTAGAACGTCAAAACAGATAGAAATAGAAACAACAGATCGCATTTTTCTACTGCCACCACTGCCCCCTCCCCCGCCTGTTTTGGTGGCTTTCAGTCTTGAGCAATGTGGTGATGAAAAGGCTCTCGTAAAAACTAACAAAACGTGTTAATAGAAAACTTTTGGAAACGGGTCATGTCAAAAAAAAAAAATAATAAAAGCGCCTGGATGCGAAGCGCGGTGCTCTGCGTTTTTTTTTTGCACATCGAGTACAAGCTGTTGGATATCTTTTTTAAAACTTATTCATGGCTTGACGCATACTTTGCGATAACCCGTTGCAAACCCTAATATTACTTTTCACTACAGTTTAACTACATCTTGTCACCTTTGGTAATCTTGCCCTTGATTTTGATTGTTTTGCAACCATGTATAACCGGCGTCCGATCTTTGGAAACTCTTGCAAAAGAACATCAGTCCTCAGTTCCGCACGTGTGTGTCTTGCTCATCTTCTGAGCAGTCTTGTCGCAACAACAACAGCCCAAAGAAATGTAACATCTCCCTAAATTAGGTTTCTCGTCGCTTTCGCATGGAATTTTCGCATGGAATGGAACCTTTATTGCACGAACATTTGGAATACAATACACGAGGAAACAAATTTTTTGAGATTGCAATGGTACTCCGGTGATTATGTAATCACGTATTCTTCACTGATGTTTAAGCTGTACTGTCTAATCAATGACGCTGTGTTTTCTGCGGGCTTATTGAGCAGCTTAAGCTTGTTGCCTTGCTGCCTACTCGAAGCCCAATATACGAAGGCAATGTGTGTCCGGCAGAGCGAGTCATGGTCATTACATGGGTAAATAAAACCAAAGAATATAAATCAAATGCTACAACCGGTATCACAGGAACTACAATCGGTTCATGCCTAGATGTAATACAAATGAATCTACCAAAAGCCAAGTGGGAATTTGACCACCTGACGGTGGAGATAAATAAAGGAGAAAAGTTACTCAGCGACTCGCAGCCAGAAGTACGGGCCTGGGAAGACTCCCCATAATATCCCATAGAATGTAGCGGAAAGGGTTGGGTTGAAGGGAAACGAAAAAGGGACATAGGAATGGGTTACAGAAATTTGGAAGAGAATAGGGGCAGCGGGTTTTTGATCTGATTGAATTTGTTTGATTCCTTACAATCCATTACGGCAGCTTTTGAATGCAGCTAGCATGAAGGTAACCCTTTTCAAAAAAGAATACGTTACCCGCTAAAATTCAAAAGTTGGCGTAAACCTTTTTCCCAAACTTTCAGGTGCAAAGGCTTCCGGAGAGTACGTCGGGATGCTCCCCTTTCATATATTTAGGCTTTACAAAACCAGTGAAATAGAATACGCACAACGAATAACCAACAACCAACAATGTTTTAAAAGGGCGACATGTACTTATTTGCGTTATGGTAGCTTCAGTTTGCAACCACAATTGTTCAGGCGTTGCATTGCTTCCTGCTAAGTTCTTACGCAACGAATTGGTCGAGGAAATGGTTGCATGAAAGTGGGAAACAATAAAAATAAAAATATTATTGCGTAAAATAGCAGTATATGGGAAGTTTGGCCGCGGAGTGTTTTCGTTGATAAATGAAGCGTGAGATTGGCACGAAAGAGATTCCCCGTTCTGATTTGAGACCTCCTTTTTTGCTAGTATTCGTGACTAACTAGTAATCGTGCCGCAGGGAAAGTACACCAGCCGTGAAACCTCTCGAGGGATGCGAGCTTCGTTGCGTGGGTCTACTGCACCCAGAAAGGTTCGTGATTGTTTTCGAAATTGGCGGGGCTTCTCTCCAAGGGCCACGAAATTTCGCGTGGAAGATGCTGCCAGACCAAACAATACGTCTAACAAGGTGCGTCACTACTGCGAACACCATGTTTACGCTGCACTTCGAGACGGTCTCTAGGGATGAACTTCCCTGGACCGTCTTATTAAGAAAACACGTTCACTTGGTAGGGGCATTTGTTGGCCTGACAATTACAGGAGAAGTAGGTTTGGCAATCCAATCTCCTGGGAACGGTGTTGACTCATCATTTTCTTAGCGCCCGAAAATGAGTTTCCTTCGTTTCACTATTTTTTGCGTGCTATAGGCGCCACTCAAACTATTTCCGGGTGACTTCTGTTAGGCCTAGCTGGAGATGTCATCCACCATTCACAGCGCCAGCCATAAAAATTCGGCTGGAGATTGTGACGTTGCTCGAAATGAAAGAAGCAACAGGAGTTCATATACTGGAGGTTCGCATGTTTCTGGGGTCGCTTATTCTTACATATTGTTCTTCAAATCTTTCTTTGCACTAGTCTGCGCTCAACACTAAGCAAGGAACATACCGCACTCTGCTTAGCGGCTATTTGGAAGAGTTCCCATAAGAATTAGCCGAAGAATTATAATTATGAGATTTAGGGTCACCTAATCTTGTGCCATAATACCGAACATGCCGTTCCGTTTGATACGCAATGATTCGTCGTGGTTTGAACGTGAACTTGATTAACTTTATTCCTAAAGTATTGCATTGTAGAGAACACTCATAGACGTAGGATACAGTTTCTGGCCATGATTTTAACAGAAAATTGGATGATGTCGCATGAATACCACGAAGTTTCGATCACGCACAATTTTATGACATTCGCTCCTGTACTTCCGCGGCTACCATAGGTTAAATAAACGCGCCAGAAAACGAGCATTCCAATTAAGTACGTGAAAAATAAAACGAATGATATGAAAAAAGACTAATTACTTGCGTGCCGTCAAACTACTGGAAAAATATCAGAACTTTGCGGTTTGCTCCAAAAGCTATTTCGCCACAAAAAGGATACTATCAGTTGGGGTGATTACGTCAATGTGGAGATTAACGTAATTGCGGCTTGACAAAGGAGTTCATGTCACTTTTCTAGCAGACGTCCTTGTAGAAATTCCACGACAACATACTACAAAAAACGAAATCTTAGTAAGTTTTGTTTCCCTATTGTGTTGGTCACTACCACGCCAAGCAGGGCTACCAAGATGTGGTACGTTAGCATTCTAAGTATTTCCGCAAAGCTCGTAAGGAAGCGAGTAATATGTTTGCTGCGTAGACGCCCGCAGCAGACATACTCGCTCCGGGAAAGTGCTTCAATCATAAAATTGGCTTACAAATCCTGATAGATTTATTGTGACGATTAGATAGCTTTGGCTTTCTATTTTTGGGGGTTATAGAATGTAACGTTCGTCCTACTATACCAGGCGCTGGGGAAAATTGTGGCACAGCCAGATTGAAATCCCGTCACCGTGAGTTTTCCTGTAAGCGTTTTGTAAACCTTCTAAATTTGTGCTGCGATGGTGACCCATGTGATTGCGAATCTTCCTGGTACATGTATTTGAGGGAAACCTACCCTGTCTCTGCGATGAAGGGCACAAGGCAAGAATGATTTTCCAGATGCCGAAATTCTAGCGAGATAAAAATGCATGCGTACTGAAAGTAATTGTCTCTGAAGGGCTGTAGAATAATGGTGATGGCGCAGTTCCTTACATGCGCTAAACAACGCCACGAACATAATCTTTAGCGCCATACCGCTAAAAAAGTTCGCGTTCTACCCAGGGACAGGGATGAACAAAAACGATGCAGAGTAAAACGAGGCAGGCTATTCTACCTAAACCCTAAAGTGTTTCTACGTTTTAAACAATATGGCATCAACATCTCCACGGTGGAAACAGTAGATCGTCCGGACTCTTAGCTAATGGTTTGAAGGTAACTCTTGACATCATTTTATTGAAGGAGCTGCTGTTTGTTGGCCCTAGACAGAAAAGCAAAAATATAGTATTTTTCCGGTAAAAACAACAGCCGTACAGCAAGCTGCTGGCGACTGCATATTATCTTACCAAAATTGTCAGGAAGACTGGTGAAATGTCCTCCTAAAGAGCACTCGAAACCAAGACCAGACAAAATTTTACTCTGTTTAAATAAATGCGCTTGTGGTGACGTTTATTGACACCTGCAAACGGTCACGCCGTCAAGTAAGGCAGAGTCCGAGCGGACGCAGGAAACCGGGGCTGAGGTTCGAGCTGTGCGAGGACACCCTTCGTCTCCTTCCAAAAGCGCTGCATGGCACATAACCTTATCGGAAGGTTGGTCCACCAACAGGACATGACAGG
Source organism: Haemaphysalis longicornis (assembly GCA_013339765.2). Lineage (NCBI taxonomy): Eukaryota > Metazoa > Arthropoda > Arachnida > Ixodida > Ixodidae > Haemaphysalis > Haemaphysalis longicornis. The sequence goes on along the minus strand of CM023457.1, from coordinate 37,022,157 downwards.
ACATAGCCACTGGAAAAGCGTCCATCCTGCTAATGTTTCAGGAGTCTTCGCTACAATCACCCCCGGGGAGAAGAGGGAGCCATCCTGGCGACTCATGGTGACGACAGAACCAGCGGATCATAGTAGGGCTTGAGTCGCTGAACATGCACAGTCTCACGGCCGCGGCGCCGAAGATCCGATGAGGGCATAACTGGTTCGACGATATAATTCACTGGCGAAGTGCTTTTCACTGGCGACGATATAATTCACGGCGAAGTAAACACGGAAGGACCGTGGTATTTCGATGTAAGCTTCGGAGAGAGACCTGGAGTGGGACATGGCACCCAAAGCCAAACAAGGGATCCGGGAGAGAAATCGCGTGGTGCACTGGACGCGTCATGGCGAGATTTCTGTAGCTGCTGGTGTTCAGAAGTGAATGAACGAGCGAGCTGGCGGCATTCCTCAGCAAACTGCGAAATCTGGGAAATTGGTGTGCACTCGGAGGGATCAGGGCGGTATGGAAATACCGTGTCCAGCGTGCAGGTCGGCTCCCGTCCGTAGAGGAGGAAGAACGGTGAAAATCCGGTAGTCGACTGCGTCGCGGTATTGTACGCGTACGTGATGAACGGAAGGACCTTATATCCAGTTTGAATGGTCTGATGAAATATACATAGACAGCATGTCTCCCAGAGTGCGGTTGAATCGTTCGGTTAGGCCGTGGGTTTGCGGATGGTACGCTGTGGTAGTGCGGTGAACGATGTTACACTCGGCCAAGAGCGCTTTGATAACGTCGGATAAAAATACACGACCTCTGTCGCTCAGCAGTTCTCGGGGCGCTCCGTGTCGAAGGATGAAACGACGGAGGAGGAAGGACGCCACGTCAAGGACGCCACGCTGCTGTCTCAGCGTATCGCGTGAGATGATCTACCGCAACGATAATCCAGCGGTGCTCTCTGGAGGTGCACGGCAACGGCCCGTAGAGGTCGATACCCACTCTATCGAAGGGGCGGGCAGGGCACGGCAGAGGCAGGAGTTCGCTCGTTGTTGATCGCGGGGGAGACTTACGGGCGCTGGCAGTCTGTGCAGGAACGAACATATTTGTGACGAAGGTGTACATGCCTCGCCAGTAAAAGCGAAGGCGAAGTCCTTCGGTATGTCCTTCAGGACACCTCCATGGGCACACTGCGCGTCACCGGGGAACGAAGAACGATGTCCACGCGTAAATGACGAGGGATGACCAGGAGCCATTGCGACCTTCGGACGAATAGTTTCGGCGGTAAAGGAGTTGGTCACGGACAGAGAAATGGGCAGCTGGCGACGGAGAGAGCGAGGTGCGGCTGCTGACGATGGACGGGACAAAAATTCCACAATGGAAGCGATCCACGGATCCTTTCGCTTTTCAGCAGCCATGTCGGTGATATCAAGGGGGTCCAGAGGGCACTTCACAGAAGATAAATCTTCAGCGTCGGAATGGTAGAGGAGACCTAGAAAGGGCATCTTGCGTCTGTGTGCTTGCGGCCGGTCCGGTTATACCAACTCGTATGTCATGCTCTTGCAGCCGGAGGGCCCATCGACCGAGGCGGCCAGACGGATCCTTTAGCGACGAGAGCCAACAAAGGGCGTGGTGGTCCGTGACCACGTCGAATGGGCGCCCGTAGAGGTACGGGCGAAATTTCGTAATAGCCCAAACGATCGCTGAGCATTCCTTTTCGGTCACGGAGTAGTTGACTTCGGCTTTTGTAAGGGTACGGCTGGCGTAAGCGACGACGTACTCCTCGAATCCGGTCTTGCGTTGTGCGAGTACTGCGCCCAGGCCCAGACCGCTGGCATCGGTATGGATTTCCGTGGGAGCGCTGGGATCAAAAATGTCGCAGTACCGGTGGAGGAAACAAGAAGGCGGCGCAACATATTGAAGGCGTCCTCGCCGAGCGGGTGACCAATCGCCGATCTCGTTGTTGCCACCAAGGAGCTTCGTCAAAGGCGCAATGATGGTGGCGATATTGCGAACAAAGCGCCGGAAGTAAGAACAAAGTCCTATAAAGCTGCGAAGTTGTTTTATTGTCGTCGGTTTGGGAAATTCCGCCACGGCGCGAAGTTTTGCTGGGTCAGGAAGGACACCATCTTTTGACACCACGTGGACTAAATAGTAAGTTTTCGAGCTGCAAAGCGGCATTTCTTCAAGTTTAACTGCAGGCCGGCTGTGGCAAGGCAGGTTAACACTTGTTCGAGGCGGGTAAGATGCGTCGCAAAATCAGGGGGGAAAACACGACTATGTCATCTAAGTAACACAAGCATGTTTTCCACTTCAGACCGCGCAATATGTTGTCCATCATCCTTTCAAAGGTTGCTGGCGCATTGCAAAGCCCGAAGGGCATGACGTTGAACTCGTACAGCCCGTCAGGTGTGACAAAGGCTGCTTTGAGACGATCCGCTTCTGCCATAGGAACTTGCCAATAGCCGGACCGTAAATCCAGAGAAGAGAAGAACTCGGCTCCTTGCAAGCAATCGAGGGCGTCATCTATGCGAGGAAGCGGGATAGACCGTTCTTTCCGCGTGATCTTGTTTAGGCGCCGGTAGTCCACGCAGAAGGCGAATTGAGCCATCTTTTTTCGTCAAGTACTACGGGGAGAGGCCCAGGGGCTTGTCGAAGGGCGTAAAACGTCGCGCTTGAGCATGTCCGCGACGTGCTCATCAATGACTTGGCGCTCAGTGGGCGACACACGGTATGGCCGCTGTCTGAGGGGTGCGTGGGAACCGGTGTCAATATTGTGCGAAAACACTGGATGCCCGACCCAATTCGACGCGTTGGGCATCGAAAGAGTCTCGGAAACGATGCAGAAGGGCCAGAAGCTCGTCTCGTTGCACAGGAGCTAAAGCGTCGTCGAGGGAAACGTAAAAGACATCGGATTCACAGTTCACACTAGGCCCAAGCGCGGCGAGGTGGCAGTGATGGCAGCGTCTCTGGATGCGTCGACGATGAAGATGATCGTCAACTGGCTCGACGTGGCCAGACATTCACGTGCGAACCAATGTGGCGGGGCATGACGACGGGTTTGAAACGAGGATTGTACCGAGACCAGAGCGAATTCAAGGACCGCGAAAGGTAGCGGCAAACATTTTCCGGGCGCTGAAGAGTGGCGACGGCCGTAAAGAAAACGGTGGTGTCCGACAGACAGTCACAAGACACGGAAACAAGCACTGAGGTGCCGGGAGGAATATCGGTATCATCGGCGGCAATCAATTTGGCGGGACGTTCGGGGGATAGCGATGTCGTCAAACGGGAAAGTTCAACCTCAGCGCGAGCACACCGAATGATCGCGTGATGTCGTGACAAAAAGTCCCAACCGAGGATGATATCGTGCGAACAGGAGGCCAAACGATGAACTGGATGATATAGACATTTCGCTGGATTGTAACTCGGGCGGTGCACGTGGCCAATGGTTTCACGTCTTGAGCATTCGCGGTCCGAAGGGTGAGGCCAGAAAGCGGAGTGGTGACTTTCCTCAAGGAACGACAAAGACTTTCACGTATTACAGACACAGCGGCACCAGTATCAATAAGAGCGCAAGCGAAAAAACCTTCTACGGTAACGTCAATCACATTGTTAGGCGAAGACGGAGGCTTGAGTAGTTCGACGTGGGCGCAGTTGTTGCCTCCGGAACTGCGGCCGCTAGTTTCCCTCAGCTGTGGGGTTGGCACGTGGGCGCATCGGGGAAACGGAGCGGCGACGCGGAGAAAAGGAACGGCGGCTTGAAGGCGTCGAGGTCGACTGGTCAGCTGAGTACGAAGGTGGGGTTGCGCTAGAAGTAGCGGGAGCGAAAAGTGGTGGAAATTCATAGGCTGGGAACTGGTAGGCGTCAACGGGAGATTGGGGTCGACGGCGACATAAACGTGCCACATGTCCCGGAAGTCTACAAGCGAAACAGATTGGGCGGTTGTCGGGGGTGCGCCATGGATTCGGGGTCCGAGGCGCCATTCGAGGATACGGCGCTGCTGACTGCTCCGCGGGACATACAAAGGAAGGGAATGGTGCCAGCGGCGGTCTTGTGGCGACGGAAGCGTAGGTGAGCGAGGCTTCGACGTATTGTTCAATAGGCGACACGACAGGAGGTGCGACCGACGCGGCCACTGGTGAAAGGGTGGATGCCGGCGCAACTGACGGCTGGCGTACGGAAGGGATCGTCTCGGCAACACGCTCTCGGATCACCCGTTGGACCGAGTGAGGCAACGTGGAAGGGGGCTGTGGAGCGCAGGGAAGCAGGGACAGCTGACGCGAAACCTCTTCTCGCACGAACTGCTCGATATGAGGTAGAAGAGCCGAGAGGTCAGGAGAAGCAGCCAGTGCCGACAGCGACCCACGTTGCGGTTCTTCCCGCGAAGGGCGTTGGCGGGTGAAAATGCGCTGCTTGCGGAGCTCGTCATAGCTCTGACACCAGTTCACGACGTTGCTAATAGTCTGCGGGTTTTTATTCAGCAGCATTTGAAACGCATCGTCCTCAATGCCCTTGAGAATGTGTTTGATCTTATCGCTTTCGGCCATTTCTGGATTTGCACGCCTGCAGAGGTCGACGACGTCCTCTATGTAGCTCGTAAATGTTTCACCGGCCTGCTGCGCTCGCTCACGCAGCTGCTGCTCGGCCTGGAGTTTGCGAAGTGCCGGTCGGCCGAAAACTTTCGTAAATTCAGCTTTTGAAGTCTGGCAAGTAGTGAAGGTAGATCCGTTGTTGTTAAACCACGTCTCAGCCAGCACCGTAAAAAAGAATCCGACGTTATTGAGCTTCATCGTGTCATCCCATTTATTATAGGTGCTCACTCGTTCGAAGATTGAAAGCCAGTCTTCCGCATCACGGTCATCGGTGCCGTTAAAGAAAGGCGGGTCTCGTTGCCGGAGCGTACCGGAACAGACGATGGGCTGCTGGGGTGTAGGCGGCATGTCGTCGCTGACCGGGAGTCTTCTGCTTCGCAATTCCAGGCTGTCAGGCCTTGCGGGGATTGCGATGCGGCAACCTCCACCAAAAATGTGGTGACGTTTATTGACACCTGATAACGGTCACGTCGTCAAGTCAGGCAGAGTTCGAGCGGACGAAGGAAACCGGGGCTGAGGTTCGAGCTGTGCGAGGACACACTTCGTCTCCTTCCAAAAGCGCTGCATGGCACATAACCTTATCGGAAGATTGTCCACCAACAGGACATGACAGGACATAGTCACTGGAAAAGTGTCCATCTGCTAATGTTCAGGTTATTCGCTACAGTATATATATATATATATTATATATATATATATATATATATAGAAGATAATATATATATATATATATTATATATATATAATTATATATATATATATATATATTATATATATATAATGTGCAATGCATAATACACACGGGGCCGGTATGTTCATGGCGCAACGTGGATGTTCAAATAAATTTAGAATGTTCTCTCTTGATATGCATATTGTAATAAAAGTATCTCTACACTTCAGATGGAAACTAAGCGATTGTGAAGGTTGTACAGTTTCCCACTCAGTTACACACATAAAAAACTTCAACAGAAAACCCGTAAATTCGATTGTAATGTAGATCCCCAATGCTGGAAGCAGTGATGATAGTTTTGTCAGGGAAGTAATTAGAGCTTCTTGGTGCGATGGACATAGAGGCTTCATCGGCTCACCTTTCAATCTTCAGTGTAGCGAGTATAGCTGGTTTATCAACACACAGCTCACAAGTGTCGACGGCATGCTCTCATACTCGCAACCTTTCTTGGGGGAAATTATTTTTTCAGCATTTTGTGCCTACAATGGCTAAGCTAGGACAGCTAGTGTAACGTCATAGGCACTGAAACCGCCTTACCGACCCTGTACTTAGTGTGGATGGTGTGTGATAAAAATATCACTGGTGCTAGGGACGTTTCCTCTCTCGCGTCACTAATGGGAAAAGCGCAATCAAGGAAGGAAGAATGGTCAGGAGAGGCCCGGACATTTTTCTGTGAAGCCGCTCCAGCCAAGTGAGGATGTCGACACTGCCCACTACCCTTTCTCATACTTTTATGCTTCGCCGCGCCTTTCCTGCAGCTACTTCCGTTCAAAGGTCAGCTGATTAGGATAACACTGAAGTCTGTGCGCTGACTAGTCTGCGCACAGCCCTCAGCTCTGTCAGAGCGCCGCTAAAATTGTCCGTGGCGTTTAGACAGATTCAGCAACCGTAGAAGCAAAAATGAAGCGACACCCTCGACGGACCTCCTTAAAATGACATAATATCCGGCAGATTTTGTAAGGTGTTTGGGATACTAGGTGCCTCGCCTCATTGTTTGTTCCTAAATGCGGACAATAATGGCGCGCTTTTCAATCAGTCCCAACACGGTCACGCAGCCGAGGTGGGCAAAATAAATTTTTCCTCCAGTAGCGGAGTGATGCATACAGCATTGAAGTGGTTCCGTCCTAACAACACGAATGCCACCGAGAATCGCGTTTCGAGAATGCAGACAGGTTTTTATTGCTGTTGTGGATAAAATCGACGCTAGTATTTCGTAAATGAAGCGATGAGAGGTGCGCTGAATACCTCTTAATACATTCCGCAATTTTCATGACATGTCAGCTTTTGATTGTTTAACGAATCGCTGTGGCTTAAGTTGCCCAGATTTAAGTCAGTCTTACCGGCTAAACTTAAGATAGCAGCCATTTTGAAGAGCACGTTGCTATAGAATATTTCACAAGCTGCGTGCTCCACAGCGGATGATACAGTATTCTGAATAATCCACTTGCATCAACCCGACCAACCCACCGTGATATTCTGCGATGGCTATCACAAGAGAAGGGACAAAAGGCGTTTGGCTTCACATTTTCACCTACTTACGGGGCAGGAGGAAAAGTCTTTCTCACACCCTAGCACCCATTGTGTCATTTCTTTAACCGGCCACCCACCGCAGCATACCACGGTGAGTTAGACGTACTGATGCCGCTGGACTGCACGAAAAAATGTATCATTCTCTTTGATGATGAGGTTATTAAAAAAATCTTAACAAATGAGCAACAAAACAGTTTTTTTGTGGTACAATTGCCATTTAATGTGTTTTGGGCGCACAATAAATATGTATTAAACCCGGTATTTGGCTGCTTCACACCGTTTTGATAGATAGATCACCGAAGCAGAAATGTGAACACCATTGTATCGCATCACCCGTGCGGTGGTTCCGCCAAAACCGAACAGAGTCCATGGTCACTCTTTAACTGCTACCGATGCAATCCTTCTTTCAGACGGTGGGAACGCAGTGAGTTCCGGTCGCTCGTGCACCGGCATTCACTTGCTTCTTTCTCCCGATGGAGACGTGTTGGACACTGTCGATTATTCTTAAAAATACGGGTGCCTTTATGTCATGGCTGTCCGCCGTAGCATACTGCACGATCGCTACCCACATCTTCATGTAAATTCCGGTCCCGCTATGAATTCGCGTCAGCTGGTAACTATTAAAGAAGAAATCGATGGACGGAGAACTTTTTTTAGAGGCACCAGGACCACTGAACAGGAATAAAACGTGAAACTTCATTTCTGACTGTGTCGTTATAGCCAGTCAACTGTTTAATTTCCCACTAAAGTACAGCTTGTGCTCTCGATAAATTGAAAAACGGGACTTACTACTCAGTTAAATTGGGTTCTTGCTCTTTGAGAAATAGTCGTGTAATATCCCTCTATTTTGGTGTGTTTTGAAGACTTCGAAGCATGTGTAATTAATACTGTGCTTAAGAATTCTTTACGATCGATTTGTGTGCAGAAGTGCAAAACCCGCTTCTATGCAAACCCTGCTAAAAAAGCCATAAATAATAATAAATAAATAAATAAATAATAAATAAATAAATAAATAAATAAATAAATAAATAAATAAATAAATAAATAAATAAATAAATAAATAAATAAATAAATAAATAAATAAATAAATAAATAAATAAATAAAAAAATAAATAAGTAAAAATTAGCAGTGGCTTCGCTCGGATATGCCAGGATACACGTAGTGTGAGCTAAGGTTCAGCAATCCAGTCCAGTCCAGTTCAATCTAATACAGTACAATCCAGTCCAGTCCAGTCCAGTCCAATCAAGTCGCTGCTCCTCGCGCATGCGCAGCACAGCTCTCCACGAGCTACGCAAAACGGCATTTAGGCGGCTCCGGCGCCGCGTCAGACTTGGCTACGGCCGCGTCTGCCGCGGCTTTGACGTAACTCCTCTAGAATGCGTAGACCGGCGAATGTGCAGACCCAATTCTCTACACACCCGTACTCCAATTGGATTGGATTTCCAATCCAATCCAACACAATTTATACAATACAATTTAATTCAATCCTATCCAATTCAAATCCAATTCACTCTAATCCAATCCGATGCTCCTCGCACTTGCGCAGCACGGCCCTTCAGAGTCCACGCGAATCTGCTAAACCTCGGCCAGTGTAGCTTGGGCCTAAAATAAATAAATAAATAAATAAATAAATAAATAAATAAATAAATAAATAAATAAATAAATAAATAAAAGCTGGAACGCATCCGTCTGAAATGACAATGGAACTTTCCTAAGTGTCGTAGTCGGCCCGGCTGGTTTGGCGATCCTTTAAGTCACCGTCTTTACGATCGATCTTTTTTACCTGCCATAGCCGTGTACTTCTACCCGTACGGACAGGGGCTCATTTAACACACTATCTACAAGTCCAATCGAAGATATCCCTTTTTTTATTTAAAACCCATCCGCATATAAGGACGAATGGGACTAGGCGTTAAAACAAAGAGGTGTCGGGAAAGGACTGCAAAAGGCCACACATTGTGGTTTGTTAATAACAAGGCAGCTGTCCGTACACGAAAAATAAAACAAAGAAGAAGGTATCTGTCACCCGCACGGTATTGGCTTTCGTCTGTAGAAAGGGATACTCTATACGGACACGCAAAGTCTACACGCGAGTAAACGAAAACGTGCAAACAGGAAAGCCCGCAAGCAATGCATATGTCGTAATCGCTGCTCTGAATTCAACCAAGACCGCAACAGGCACACATGATTATGCGGCCTTGATCTGTTTTGGGAAGGCGCCGAACAGTTTACAACACCCGCTCACTTTAAACTCGATCCCCCGCCCCGTGTTGTCTGCACTGCTCTTCTTTAATTAATTTGTTTGTTCAGACAGGATCCCCCGCCTTGCGTTTTAATGGTTTCACTAATCGAACCTATTCAATAGCCTCATTTTCTCGATGACGTGTCATGTGGCTGAGCGCATATATCCACCGTATATACTATATGGTTTGCTGGATTGGTTGACAAGCGACAATTGAGCACGGAAGGCCGCCGAAGGTTCGTGCGATGTCGCGAATAGAAACCGTCAGAAATGACAGGATTTTGATCTTAATCCAAACGTAGTCTATTAAACGTTATATTTTTGGGGGAATGATGCCATTATCATCACTGTTATGGGCTTACTTTTTTGTCAGCCGAATGGCCGCGAAAGTTTCAACGATTGTGAGTCTTCTTTATCATTGCTGATTGCCAATTCATTTCAAGGAGCCAAGAAGGTTGCCGAAAGTTTCTCGAAGAGAACAAATATTTAAAAATCAAAACCTCTTTCTAAGGAGAAATATAATTAAAACGCGAAATTTTCTCCTGTGCACCATGCGGGAACTTCAAAGTCCAAAATCCAAACTCTTCGTCATTGTCAAAATGCGCAATTGCACAGACGTTGGTTTCAGAACGCGAGGGACCCAGGTTCAATTCTGACCACGGGAAGCATTTTTTTTTGAGGCCACAAAAGTGCCTTCGCTTACAATAATCATGGAAGTAAAAAAAACCTTATATGGGCGTGTTGGTATACGCAATGCTTTATAGCTACTACGGAGCCATAAAAGAGGAGCGAAGAACAAACAGGTAAACAAACACAGTGCCGAACATCGAATCAGATTTTATAGAAAAACGACGTTGCTTATAAACACAAAAACTACAACGATTGTCACGTCCAAGTACACCATAGTTCTAAAAAGCCCACTTATTTATCTGAAAGCGATATGGACGAAGTACTAACGCGATTTCCTCAGCCTGTCTGATAAAATGGGATTCAAGCACTTTGCGCTCAAGCTCACCGCTTGCCTTCCTCATATCCTTTGTGCCATCTAACAAGGTGGTACACTTGCATTTTTTTGCAGTGCTCAGAGAGCCGCCACCAGCATTGTTGGCTGCCGACCTGTTGTTCTCTCTCGCCCTCTCTGTGAAACACCTTCCAGTTATGAATGTCAGAAGAATTTCGCACACAGCTCCCATGCTGCAGTCTGGGTAGCGAACAGCGTGGTTTCTTGCGGAACGCTCCGGTTATTTTTTCTTATTCTTTTTCACCGAAGGGCATAATTTCGACAGCTTAGCGGGGTGACGAGTCTCGTGGTTGTGAATCAGGGAATAGGGCAGCTAAACGCCATAGTTAAAATCTAATTAACACCTTCAGTGAGTCGACAAAAGCCCACAAATTAAACGTGGGAGCTGCCAAGAAATAATAAAATTCGCTTCCTGGATTTGCAGCTTACCTTTACAGGAGGAACACATGTATGCTGGCAGTACAGTCCATGGGCAAAAAACCAGCTTCTTCCGTTCAACAGTGCGCACCCAAAATTAATAAAAGGGTGTTGCGATTACGTGTATTCAGGGAGCCTTGAATAAATCGTGTATCCACAAAGTGGACTGTAGTTTCCGCTGCAAGATATTGATGCTCAGCCGAGCAGGATTTCCTATATTCCTGATTCCCAGCGTGTACGAAGCTCTTCTCTAGAAGATTGCGCGAATAGAAAGCCTTGACGAACAAGAAAAGTCGAAAAACAAAAAGAAGGTGCACGTCATACCGTATTTACACAAAGTATCGCACAACGTAAAGAAAGTGACCCGAAGGTACGGAGTGAATGTGGTATTCAGTGCCCCAGCCGAGCTATCAAAAATACGCCCTTCGAGAAAAAAAAAGAAGAAAAAATCTAAAACTTGTGCAAACAACTGTGCTGTTCGCTGCACACACTACAGCATGTGGTTTATGTACGAAATTCTCAGCTGCAAACAAGTGTACATAGGGCCAACAGGAAGCTCTTTCAATGAGAGGGCGAGGGAGCACAACTGCACAGTAGCCAACAATGCGGGTAGCCACCTTTCTGAACACTGCAAAAAATGCAAGTGTAGCCTCCTGCTATATCGCTCGAAGGTTTTGAGAAAGGCAAGCGGTACGCTTGAGTGCTAAATTCTTGATACTCATTTTATCAGGCAGGCGGGGGAGAACTGCGTTAGTACTCCGTCCATATCGCTTTCGGATGAACAAGTAGCCTTTTAACAAAAAAGTGTTTTATTCCTGGATACACAACGATTTGACAATGAAGGAAGCAACCTGTAAAGGGTGCACTCCTGCACAAAGGGTCTTTTTGCGGGGAAGCAACCTTTAAAACTGAAAGAGACAAAACTTTTTATTACCGCAAGGGCTAATTCGGGGGAGGGGTGGTGACCGTGGGAGGAAGGTCCCCGGTGACTTTGGCCGCCCGGGCGACGATGGCATCTTGCACCACCGAATCCGAGCTACCCAACGCCCTCGCCCAGTGCTCACCGTCTCGATATTTATAACTGAAGAGTCCATACACTTAGGGTTGCTCGTTTTCGGATTTTATATTTTAACACGAATAATTTTTATGGCAGGATAAACCAAGATTTCACTGACGCGATATTCTTCATTGAAATGACGCCAGTACAGCTTTGCCGAAGTGACCTGCCAGCAGGATGTCGCTGGCAGGTCACCCACAAGACAGCCGCCGACACGAAAATCATGCTCAGCTTCAGATTTTGTCGCACGTTTCACTTTCGTGTTTTAGCGATTCCTGCGACATAGGAATCAACCACTGTTTTTTCCACACATGTCATGTACTTCGGCATCACAATGTTCCTATTTTTTGTATATAAGCAGCGTCAATTTCTAATAAAATGTAGTCGGGCGTTTGACATTGTGTTTGGTTTACGTGTTTCTTCTTCGTAAGTGTTTTATTGGGCCGCAGTAATAAACAAGCATCCTCATCGTTTTCTGAACCCTGTTGTCCCATTGTGTAAAGTTGGGTTTCTTGCAGTGCGACATGGAGTCCCACCAGGGAGGCATAGAAATCTTCGCTTTAAACGTTTCCGTGTCTCTTCTCACGAATTCGAGTGAGTGAGGGACTGCAATGCTACGGCAAGGATTAGTCCGCCACTTCGCTCGTGTGTAAACAAGTTCACACAAAAGGAAAAAAAAAAGCTTTGTAGAGAACCCTTCAAAATAGTACAGACTGTCCTGCTACAGCCCATGCTCATTAGACGCTAAAATGCTGTCCCGTGTATTCTTCGCGTAATACAGAACTTTTAGGTGTTCTTCGCAAGAGGAAGACGAAGTCATCCGTGTTTGGTCGCTATGGTAGTGCGCCTTACTCTGCGCGTTGGGTGCATTTGAGATTTTTTTAACATGCCCACTAAGAGGGCGTACAGCTCATCGGGGAATCTTCCACGCTGTTGGTACACTGATTGTGTTTATGTGTTGCCCTTTGTTAATAAGTTCCATGTAGATGGCGTGCATGTGACTAGAGACACTGCAGCGAAATCAAGGCACAGAACCGCATCGCATCATAAGAGGACCATAAACCACGAGCGTCTCCCTCCGCCATTTTCGGCAGTGCATATAACAAGGTTCCCTATACACGACTGACGTACCTTGTGAAGACGTTACCTTGCGACGACCCGTACTGCAGTACAACCTTTATAACACTACAGAACATGTAGTGTGGCTTCAGATTTATTCACGTGGACACTCCTTCATTTGTAAACCAAAGTGTTTATACGTAACGTTTAACGCGAAACCAACCATCGTCATATTCCAGAGGAACACAGAGGCTCTTTACTTAACTCAAACTTCACCAGTTCTTTTTTTATAACAACATTACCACTTTACAGTAGGACTTCGCGCTCTTTATGTGGCGTATTGATCTATCATCCCTCTTCTTTTACAATTAGCGCGTGTATTCCAGCGAACTCTGACTATCTGGAAAATAAGTATTAAAATCAGTTGCGGTTACTTGCGCTATATATCGCAGTTATTATTTAAATTACACCTAATATCTTGAAACAAATTGAGAACCTACCTAGCCAGGATGAATCAACGAATGTGTATTGTTTTATGAGAGATAACTGTGAGGTTTGCTTTTTATTTGTTCAGAAACTTCAGGTGTGACTATTTTTTTATTTTTTCGGAATTCTTCGTTTCTATTTTTGTTGTACGAAGGGTGCCGCTATTTCTCATTGTCTTAGTAGCTAAAACGTTGTGCTGCTGTGCACGAGGACGCGTGTTCAATTCCCGGCCGCGGCGGCCGCTTTTCTGATCGAGGCGAAAAGCAAAAATTCCCGTGTGTGCGAGATTTCGGCGTACGTTAAAAATCCCCAGGTGGTCAAAATTCATCCTGACCCCTACACTACGGCGCACCTCATCGCCTATGTTGCGTCGGCGCCTCAAGCCCTACAATCAATCAATCTTTCTCATATCTTATTGTCCTCTTCCATTATTGAGCATTATACCTGTACGTCAGTATTCGTTTTGGTTTATTTTTAATGTTCTTGTCGTGTTTTTCGGGATAAGTTAAAATAATACGAGTTAGGTTTTTATTTTGTGCTGCATTCTAATTAAAAATGTCGAACTTCGGGAAATTACATTCCCTATTGCTTATAGTGCTTGAACGCTCTGTGTGCAGCATTGTTTTTTTCATACAGATATGCTGTTCAAATTTATTAAAATGCTTTTTGAGGGCTACTGCTTGTTTTTTTTAAGTCAACACAAGTTATACTGCTTTCTTGTTACCATTTTGAGCTCTACTTTTCTGGCCACAGATTCAGCTCCGGCATTGTGATTTATTTCTAACATATCTCTAACTACTAGAGCACACTTGTTTGAAGAAACAATGTTTTCGTATAATAATGGAGGTGTGCTTTCGTAAGAGTTTCATTTTCTTGACTCTCTTTATTTCTAGTGAGTACTTCACCTTGCTATGTCATTGCCTCGACATTAACTTTCTTCTCCTTTGCAAAATACATTGGACGTGTTTTAGAGGTTATTCATTGGCGTGGATTGAGATGTTTTATTATAAGAATCGCTAATTTTTGGACAGTTGGTATGTTCTTTTAAAATGTGTCTTGTACTTAATAGAACGGGCAGTCTATTTCACAGTATGATTTCAAGGGTTGTTCTGCCTCTCTAATCAACAAAAGAGACCGATTCCGGCTGAGTTCTAAAAGGCCCCTATCTCGCAAAACATGTCGAAACCTACTGTCTCCCAGCGCATGCCGTATGACACCGCGATATAAAATAATGATACCAGCTTCGCTGTTCCTGCTAGTGTATCTACTACGGCTGTTGGCACAGGTTAACTAAGTTGAATAAATCATAGGTGAATAAATCCAAAGGGTGCTGCCATGATGTCGTATTAGAAACCGTAAACGTGCGGACATGGCTTGCTGAAATGTCTATGCATATCATTGCTTTTAGGCAAACTACAGCAATTTCGGTCATCAACGTCCGCTGATCCTGACGGTCAAATATGTTGTATTCGGTGCAAGGGTTCTGAAAAGACCGCACATGGCGATGTGCATATTCCATGATGAATATGAGCTTACAGATATCGGAGAATCACACAGAAGTAGTTTAGATGCGAAGCATCTCTTGCTCTCGGCTCCGTCGTCCATCGCCCGTCCATCCGCACCTCTCCCCCTACACTATAAAAAAAGAAATAGTTAGCGGCGCCCGGTTTCAATCCCACGACTGTCTGGCAGCAGCGGGAGATACGTGGCGCTCTTCCCACTGCGCTACAAAACCGAGAAAGGAACAAGTGCTACGAACGCGCCTTATGTCCTTGACTCATTTAAACTACGTCAAGAAGCTACTGATACAACGAAGGCACGCGAAGCTGAACGTAGACGGAAACGACGAATTGAAAACTTTAGAGGAGGATGTCGAATTTCCCGTGGGAAAGCTGTGGCGGGAAGCGCCACGCGCCTTGCAGCTCAACCAGAGAAGAGCACGAAGAGGGCGGGCAGCCGGGTAGGAGTGTGAGCACGCAATAAAGAAAGAAGAGAAACAGGAGGTGTTCGATCAGGTAACGCCGGTGTCGGTCTCTTCGCTGTCTCTACATTTCTCTACATTTCTCTGTCTCTACATGCGGGTTCACACTACGTTCCCATTCGTGTTCCGATAAATGAAACAACATAACGGCAACACAATGGAACTTACACGGAACCCCTATGATGCTTCGCATCCTCCTCATGGTTCCCCACGAGAAGATGGTGCAATTTTTTTACTCATAATAGGTTTCATAAAACATTTCTCGGAAGAATAACTTTAGTTTACTGCTGTTACCACAGGACGAAGTCTATTTTATATCTGTGTGAACGACAGATCGGATTCATATTGAACTGAGTGGTTCAAGTCGTACATCACACAATTGCCTTCTTCCTTCCTACTGCAGACCTAAAACAGAGCCTTTGCAGCTACACCGAGAACTCACATAAGATGTAATTCAATACGCGACTACACAACTTCTATTACCGCGTTAACGGTGCCTTCTCTCCAGCACGAACAATTGTCATTCAGGCTATAGCTCTGACTTGGCGCCTGCGCGATCGTGGGTTTTATATACTTCTGTGCTCTGGGGCGTAAAATGGGTGTAATTTCGGTGCATGTTTGTTCGAGTAATATTGTTTGACGTTGGGAAAGATATAAGCCTTGTTCTAGTCCAAAAAAGATTCGATTTCTCAGGTCAAGCTAGCAGCCAAGAGTAAATGCTGGTAGTAGTAATTCATGATTAACTGCTTTCAAATAGTTAACACAGAGCAAAACACAATTGAGTAGAGATATAAGGGTGTAACAGCGACGCATTTTTTTCTCTCCCTTGTTGTGTGGAATGTTAGTATTTTTGACACGAATAACCAACTACCCATAACACCACACATTTACTCCTAGTTAAACAACTTGCCCTAATGTTTATGCCATTTCTAATTCCCATCTAGCTCTGTTAGAGAGTAATGAAACACATTACGTTAGCAACGCCGCTAAACACACCGAATAGTTTTTTTCTTCGACAGAGGACGAAACGCATATAAGCCAAACTACGTGTTTGAAACACCCTGAACTGAGCAACCAACGCAAACGGGAAATCGGGCACGGTTATGCCTACGTCGTGTTTCGTCCACGCACGTAGACGCAGAGCGCGGATATGCACAAAGGTTTTTATTTGTGGTGTACGTTTCAGAAGAGAACATTTGATTCTTTCAGCGCTTCACTGCTTTCCCCTCTTTCTCCTCACTGTTGTCCTTCTACGGCTACAGAGTAATTGCTCAAGGTTACTCAGCGTCGGCACTGCAACATGTCTTTAGAACCTTTCAGCTTCTTTTTTCGCGCGTGTGTGTGTGTAGCGTGTCTGATGGTTTCCCCCCTGACCTCCCCTTGGTGCTACTCTTCTAGTTGCCGCTATGGTCTGCAGCCCTTATTCTGTAATTCTCTCTCCCTTCTCTCCATATTCCCCGCGTACCGTTCCCTGTGCTCTGGAAGACAGCGACTCCTGCTGGCCATCGAGGGCCCGGCCCTGCGACGATCCTGTCTCCGTTTAGGCCCCAAGAGGGAGCAAAAGGCATTCTCTCTGGGAAGCAGTTGGCGCAAGTGACAGGCTGTCAAGATGCCCTGATCGCGCGTTGATCACTGTCCACATTTGCCATTCTTTTACTTTTCTCCTGTGTCTCTCTTCTCTTCGTGTCTGTATGTCTCATCCTAATCTTCCTTGTCTTCTGCCTCTGCTCTCCTGTTTTCGTGGCTCTGTTCACCGCATCAACCTTGTCTTCTTATCTCAAGGCTTGCCTACATCGCCTTTCTGTCCTCCTCCGCGTTGTGCCTGGGTCGTTGAATGCTCATACCGGAATAATGGCCTGCCATAAAAGAACTGGTGGGATCCCTTCCTCTTTCCGGTAGCCAGGCTTTTTCTCGTTTCTTTCTGCCTGCTTAAATTACTTCTCTGTTGTGTCTACGTTTCGACACGCCTATTTAGCATGCTGTTCACTTCCACACTACAACTTTGTTCATCTGTCTGTATTTCTCTAGCATATCCTAAGCGATATTTTTAAACGAAAAAATAGTTGTACAGTAATATGCTTTTGTTAACTTTTACTATGTGGGTGGGGCGGTACACCAGAAACAAAGAGCATGAATAAAACCCCCTCGTTTATTTTTGTTTTTGATGTCCTTTATTAGCTATCACATTAGCAGTGTTAACTGAGTGGAACACTGGAATTCCCCTGGAATTCCCCTGCCTGAGTGGAATTCCCCTGCCTGTATTTGTTGCCCTGTGCTGATTTCTTGGGAAAATTATACCCGAGTAATATGGCATTATTTTTTATAATGTAAATTCGTAAGGCTTCAAGAGACGATCGACAGTGTACCCTTACGCAAGAGCCCAGGGAATTTTTGGGTGCTTGCACAGTCACCCATCGATTAAGTCTGGTGGTAAAATCGACTGAGCCGAGTTGCTATGATATGGAAGTTCAACCATGACCCAAATGAATCTTGTTGCTCGTGATTTAACTCGACGATGGTGGTTTCACCTAAAGGGCTTAATATATATTACTAATTCAGTACACTCAAAAATGAAAAGTATGTTATGGAGCTGCTGCTCTTCATTCGTAAATGGACAGTTGTACGCGGGCAAGCTATATGCCTTTATGCCCCGGAACCTACGCTTGCTATGACATCCTTGTCTTTTTCAAATACCTCGCCATTGCACAGGATGACAACGCGAGGCGTGAACGTCCTGAATATGCTGCCTGGATATTCTCGTCATAGTTGCTGAGTGGCGTCAAATAGCGATGTCCGCGTTGCAAACACGGTGGTTAGATAAGATGAATGCGCTTCATAACTAAATTTAATTTTACTTGTACTTTTGGACGGGTTATTTGTTAACTCTGAAAATAGTGTTGGTGGTTTTGGTTGGTTTAAACCTAGTGGTAAGTGTGGTGACTTGACGAACGTTAATGTTTGAATACCTAGTGTAGCAACCGTGTCATCTACTGTCCAATTTAGACCGACACAATCGGACAGCTGTATAACGCCGATTATTGCCTAGCGGTAGTTCTGCTGTGCGCGTCATCGATCTGGTGGGTGCTAATCTTTGCTTCTACTTCAGAAGCGGCTCTGATCGCGATTGGCACAGGGTGTCTAGCCGAGGACCAAGGCCAGGCGGCAAGGGATCCGCCAGCCCGCATTGGTTGACCACGCTTTGCACGCTGCCCCTAGGCATTACGAACTTTCCATGTGGCCTGCGTTACACAAACATGACAGTTTTTAATCTTATGCTCCATTACGTTCGTGTTATTTCAGGTGGCTTATTTGCGAGGATTTGCTCGCGCTGGTGTCAATAGAAAAACGTTTCCCATTGGGCGTGTGGAGATCAAGAAAGATTCAAATGAGGTATCTGTAATCAGGAAGCAATTGTACAATGCATTAAACCAAATGTTCAATAAAAAAAGAATCAAAAAGAGGTTGCGTTTAGGTTATTTTCAAAACCGGAATTCGTTTGTATGCACTGGACACAATTTTCTTATGTGGCCGATAGGCGGATCCCATCGACTGAAAACAACTTCTAGCAAGTTACAGCCAGGTATATTTGTAATATAGTTTCACAAGTCTGCCACATAATGTTTTACGGTGGAGCCGTGAGCATCTGTGAAAACCAAAACTCATATCTCTGATCTAGAAATACGAGGTACTCAGTTTTCGCTGCCTAAGGTGCCTTTTAAGTTAAAACCTGGCATCCTCAATGGTCGTGCAAAAGCTGCCCCTGCTTCATTGAAGTTCGCGCCGACACCTAGTATAGATACTCGCGTGCGCATTCTTTAGACGAGCATCCAATCATGCATTGCCTGAAAATATTTCGCACATCATCCAGAAGAAGTGAGCGACACACCTACCACGATGCAATACTAGTAGCTCGTGCAGACAATTGCGGAGTACCATTCATCTTTATAGAATATGCTTTGCTGTCTGCATGAATGCGTTAAGCCCTTTCAGCGTTACCCCTGTCTGGACTCGTCTATTGCGCTAGTGAATAAATGGAACTACTCTGTGCAATTACTTGCAAAATAAAAAATTCTATCAGCCAAATTTGCACTCAGTTCTCCCATAGAATTGGAGAATCAGCTGTGCCGAGGATAGGAAGTGAAAGGAGCCTACGTTATTACGAAATCATTGATATCCAAACCTCAAAAGTACACCAAATGTTTGTGCGTAGTGGTACCGCCGAGGACAGAACATGTTATAAATGCCCTGATGAGAGATTTTTAAGTGCGAATGCACTTCTTAAGCGACCCTGAACCTGCGTCCACCGGCGATGTCCGCATAACATACCCACGTGGGGGATTGGCCAGGAATCTCCTCGTCTTCCTTGGCAACGGGGGGAGATGGGCGCGCGCTGCCTGGCCGCTGACATGGCACGTACCCACGTGGGGGATTGGCCAGGAATCGGGCGTGAGAAGGGCTAATGCACTCGCTTAAAGGAGTACTGACACGAAATTTCAAAGCTGAGATCCGCTCTAGCAATCAAGTACAACGACAACACAAATAGGTGTCTGTGAATAAATGCATCTTTCTTTCTTTGTAGTTGTGTGTGTGTGTGTGATCTCTCTTTCGCGAACATTACCGAACCGCGCAAATTCAACTCGTGCATTCGCACTTTCACATTCTTCCCCTCGGGGAAATGCGGGGAATTTTTCGCTTTAACCTTTATTGCTTTCGGGAAGATACTTAAACAAGAAAGCTGCACTCCAGGGATAACTCAGCTTCAGCTAACCCACCACGAAGGTGGCCAAGGAAAAAAAATTCCCCCGCATTTCCCCGAGGGGGAGAATGTGAAAGTGCGAATGCACGGTTGTCGGCCCGCTTGCGGCGCTTGCGCTCGGCCCCTTCTCTTCCATCTCTTCCATCGGGTTTGTAGTATCACGTGTACACCACGCAGTTATCAAGCCGCTATAACGCCGCTGAGTCGCCAACGAACGCCGCTGACGACGTAGTTTGAATGCGTTAAAGATATAAGGCGCGTCACTAACACTGATATCACCGTCGCGTCCGTGGCTTGGTCGGTAGAGCGTCGCGCTGCGGCCGCAAAGTCCTCGGATCGAAACCTGGCGCCGGATGCTGTTTCTTTTTTAAATATAGAGGAGCACTGCGGACGCCGCCGCCGCCGGCGGTGGATGGTTTGGGGTCGCTTATAAAGTGCATTCGCACTTAAAATCAACTATTTTACTATCCCGCCGTTACTGTTTTCTTTCCGCAGGGGGCGTAGCCTCTTGTGTAGCCAGCGGAAGCGTTTCTCTTGCGCGTGGGCGCGAGGGATCACGCTGTCAGATAGGGAGCCTATTGCTCAAATTACCCGAGGCAGCACCTATTACTGTTCAAAAATAGTTGGATTTAATACATAGACTTTTATGAAGTTTGGCAAGACCGAAGGCTCGAATTATCCAAAACATTTAATTATGTAAGTTCAAATCAACGTGCTTTTACTGATTTTTGCTAAAAATGGAATGTGTTCCGCACGGTCCGATTGGACCGTGCAAAAAAATGTGCATGCAGTAAATGATCTGGTGCATTTAGAGGAGGTGTATACACTTGCCTCGTAAGTCACATGACAATCCCATAACCAAGAGGCTATGTAAGGAAAGCGTACTGGAAAAGTAATATACATAAAATAATCAACTACCTGTCTTTCGAAACGACCGTGATGGGCGAACACGAAGCGTCCCAAAGTAAAGTCAAACACCAAACAGGTCAAGGCAGAAGGCAGCGTACACGCATCACACCCCCTTACCATGTACATAAAGTATTTCTGATCGGGACAGTTTACTTCCCAGCGATTGTGCGCTGTGGCGCTTTACTCTTCCGGGCACTCCGTGGCTTTCCGGAGCGTTCCACAATCGTCACCGTTATACGGAGGGATGCATTTTTGTCCAATTTTGCACGTCCATGCATTCGTCTTCAAATTTAAACTGCTCCGAACATGCTGGAATGGCGAAATCGTATAGACGTTGGCTTCACAACACGAGGGACCCTGGTTCTATTCCGACAATGGGAAGGGTTTTAAGTTTTTTTCACTTGACCTACTATCATCATCATCGTCGTCGGAGAATGCTGGCGTTCCCGCAATGAGCTTTACCTGGACTAGAGACGATATCAGTGACAGGCCGCTTGAACAACGAACGTAATAAGAGCACGCGGAAACTACGTAAATTCAACAGCTATTCATGTCTTGTACAGTCGGTACTTTCCAGCGCGTTCAATCGCAAAATGCCTGCGTTTTACGCACTAGGCATTTTATAGAAGCAAGTGGACTTTACGTTCTTCCGGTTCCTGAGTCACGAACAGGCGAGGATCCGGCCTTGTCACAGGGACCTGTCTCGGGGAATCCAGGGAGTCAGTAGCTCCTCGATCGAGCTTACAATCTGGGAATTGCTGTCGCCACTTTTATGCCGAGATTGCCTAAAAGGCTTTCTGGTCTCCGCCCGACGGCGGGATTTTCTACAGATTCAAGGCCCTGCTCCCTTTGTTTCCACCGGGGTGGTTGGCGCTCCATTTTGCTTGTCGCGGAACATTTGGCACCCATGGCGTCTGCTTTTGGGTGAAGCCGGTGCCTTCAGATACTCCGTCGCTGGTCTTCCGCGTGACGGGCTAGGTCTGGGCATTCGCCGCCTCCTGCTGCACCGCCGATGTCCAGAGACCCCGCCGCCTTGTCGTCTTTTAGCCTCGTGGAGCTGGAATTGTGCGGGCTGATTTGGCACAGCCGCAAACGGAAGAATGTTCCTTTTATCTGTGATGGCACTTGGTTCTTGTTCGGCTGCCGACACGTTAAATAGCTTGTTGCAAATTATGTGTCAGCTTCTTACACTCATACCCCACCCCGTAGGATTAATGCACTTCATTGTGTTGGTTCTGTCGCGTCCACAGCACCCAGTAATCCTTCATACGTTGTTTTACTGTTGTCCTTGTCTCTTGACAGGCGTCGGAGTACCCGAAGACACGCATCACGTATTCGTAAAATTCGGGCCAGTAGAACTCTCCTAGTAGTGGAATGGTCGTTCGCCGTATCTCTAGGTGGCCGGCCGTGACAGGTACATGGGAGGTTCGGAGTACCGGTGGTCATCGCAATTTATGCGCAAAAATTCTGTATAAGGTTTTTTGCAGTCAGTGTGGGGTAGAGGCGGTTAAAAATACTGCTTTCTAGCCAAAAGCTGGAACTGTCGGGTGATGGTCGTGCACTCTTTTTCCTTTAACTTAGTCACGGTTTCTGATTGCGTGCTTGCCTCAGTTTTGTTGCTTCATTTGATCCATCCTTCCGCAACCTCCGGTCTGCGCTGGTGCTAAATCTCTTTTTTAACATCCAAACGGGCTGCTGAGCATTTGGCATGCGACCGAAAGATCACCGCTTCGAGACAGGAATGACCCAAATTACGCAGAGCAATAACCTTTCCATGATGCCGGATAATCTTTCTGACGCGTGTGCCTCCTGCTTCCAGTACTTACAGCCTATAAGTAGCTTTGTTAGGACATTCCATTCAGCTGATTTTTGTGCTCTCAGTCGCCTGTGGTTTGGTTAGGCATCAATCTTGGCCATTATCACGGCGACTGAGACACAGTTGAGCTTGTTTGTTATAAGGGTCAAAAGTGTACAGGTCATAAAAACAAGGATTAGAAAGAATACGAAGAAAGGAACTCTAAAAAGGGACAAAAATCAGTGCTCCATTTCTTACGTTCTTTCTTTGTGTCGCTGTTGTTCAGCGCTGTAACCTTTCCCATTATCGTGGCCATACCCATTTCTTGCCAGGTGCTTGTCTCCTTTGTTCTGACGTAAAGGTTTGCATGATATTAGCCAGCTTATACACAGCAGAAAGGTGTGATCTGTAATAAACTAAATATTTTCTAATGACCTCAATATGGACTCCTCCGTACTCCCTGAGAATGGAGGGGGGAGAGATCCTGTTTTCAACAGCAGACCTGTTTAAGCCCTTGGCTGCGCAGTTCATGCACAGAAATACCGAGCGCACGTGAGCTTACATCTTGTGAGGAGCACCGGGCGTCGTCCAGGCTTGCGCGTGGCCTTGTCACGTGCGGGGCTCGCAAAAGAAAACAACAAATATCGAGCGCACGTGACGAGCCACCGGCATCGTCCGACTTCACCTTCGAGACCAGTCTGCCCAGCGTTCGTGGCAAGATCTCTCGCATGCTCTTCTCTTCGCCAGTTCTCACAGAGTTCGCGAAGCCTGTTGCCGCCAGTTCCAGCATGTGCTAGCGCGGTTAACTTTTGAGAGCCGTGAAAGCCTGCGGACAAAACGATCCGGGCCGGCTGGTCATGGAGATATTCCACCAGCAAGTTCGGAAATCGATGTCAAGCGCAACAGCCGGGTCTCCGATGAAGGTAGAGGGACCACCAGCTGTGCTGTTTCTCCTGCCTTGCACCAAAGCTCCGCCAATTTTTTTGTGAGTTAGTAATGCTGCTGCAACTTAGGCGATTGAATGCTAGTCTCCGGACTTCTCGACAGGTCACACAGCACGAATGTCTAAGATAAGGAATTCTATTTGGTGATTTTTTCTTGAAGGATGAACAGATGCAATTTAATACATAAAGACTTGGTCCCACGGTGCACAAGCCACAAATTATATGACATTGAAAAGAGTGCAAAAGAAGGAGGAGATGATCCTGATGCTCGTGTAGATGATGATGATGATGATAAAATTGTTGGCATATCCAACAACGAATCTGTAAGAATTCGTAAAAATATCATCTCTCTCTATCTCTCTCTCTCTCTCTCTCTCTCTTTCTCTCTCTCTGTCTCTCACGCACACACACACCACCAGGCTTGCGGCTAAGCCGTGTGCGGGATGCTCTGTTCTAGCTTCCGAACACCACAACAGTTCCTTTCGCACACCGGGCTGCACGTTGTAAGCTTTCTGTCGATTCGGTTTAGCAGCGGCATTTGCTGCGTATCGCGCCTTCCGTAGTTCACCGGTAGCATCCCTCAGTCACCATAATCCACATTCCATTTTATTTTGCCACTACTCGCCTGCACTCGCTTCTCACTTTATTAGAGCCCAAGAAGCAGGGCAACGCGCGTGTCATTTGGCGGGGTACCGCCGCATCACAACTTATGCCGGCAGTAGCAATGAGCCAGCGCCGCCGCTGACAGCTCCGCTTGATATTACCTTCCTGCGCATGCGCCCTGTGGTTCGCAGTTCTTCGTGTCCGGTCGCTGTTTGGCCACAGATCGACACGCAATTTTTTTTAGACTTGGGCCCTGTATTGTTCGCCCAATATTCTCGACGGGGGTAGTTTTGATTTATACTGTAGTACGAGCGAAGAGGAGGGACAAAATACAGCCCAGTCTGCTTTTTGTTCGTACTCATTACCCATTCTTTCAAATGGTCCTTGGAAAGTAAACCAAGCAGAATTCTTTATTAGTGACCACCCAGAACAATTTACACGTGCAAATACTATTTGTCCACATTGTCGTGTGCGGTTCTCACTTTCTGCGCGGAGGCAAAAAATTAATTATAGAGAAAAATAAATGTTGATTGTTAGGTTGCAAATCATTTATACCCTTTTTAGTTTAGAAGGAGCAGTCATAAAATCAGTCCGCACTTGCCAAGATAAGCGTCGCATTTTGCAGCGACGCTTATTTTCACTAAAACGGGCACTAAAATATCCAAAAAGTGCTGCAAAAGGATAAACGCATATCGTAAAACATAATCACGAAAGCGGTAACAGAATGAACTCCATGTATTTGCCGGCTCATTTTTGTGGCGACAGCGATGAAACAGTTGGCCTTAGAAGCCTCCTTAAATGTCACAATTAATCTTGATGGGCAACAGCAGTGTATATATAAATGACGTGTATAGTAGGTCCACAAAAATATGTCACGCATTTAATTCCCTATAACCCTCAATGGTGACTGTCACTCTCAGTGGTGACTGTCAGAAGTATTCCTTCAGGTGATACAACCGGTAAACCAGCTAAAGGGACACACCAAGGACTGTAGTATAAGTAGTATAAGTAGTATAAGTAGGCTGCGGAAAAGCAGAAAAACTATAAAACTTCGAAAAAAAGCTTCGAAAAACTTATAGGGATTTGTGCAGACGGTTTAATATACGCTGTATGAGTTTGAAATAGGGCAACGGAAAAGACGATGACAGGAAAAAAAACGTCTTGTCCTCTCTGAATTCCTTTCCTTAAAGGAGCCATGAAGAGAAAACACAAGTTTGGTTCATTCAAAAGATTGTCTCGTTAGAATCATACTGACACCACTTTTAACGTAAACTTCGCTCAAATAAGCTACATAATTAGGAAAAACGGGAATGGTCATGCGACCCACCAGCTCATTTCCCGCAACAGAACCTGTGATGTCACATGGGCTAAGCTCTGCGATTGGCGGAGGCTGGCAGAAGCAGACGCAAATTAGGTAGAGCTTACAAACTAGACGAAACGAGCGATTTGCGCTTAAATTTAGGGCACATTCTTTACAAAGCAATAGGAATGATGGGAAAAAAGTGGAAGTTACAAAGCCCAAAACAAGAAGTACTGATGCGTTCTGCTGTTCGTACTGCGCACAGCATGCTTTGGTTTAGCTGCACAGCACTATGGGGCTTGGGGTTGTCTCAGAATCTCTATGGTCTCAGACTCCATGGTCTCAGACGACACTGGCCGATTGACGCAAGCAACGGTGTCTTACGTGACCCCATTTGTCGAGCGAGCACTGTTTCAGGGAACGAATATTTTCTCCCAGAACAAAAACAAGCCAGGTCTAAATGCGGGCAAAAACAAACCAAACGCTTGCCACGGTATGGTGGCGCCATCTAGGTTACGGAACGTAAAGAAACGCGGGAACAAACCAACACCGCTGTACAGAGTAGAAAACCTTTGAACGGTCCCGTGCCGCCGCAATTGGGCCAACGGGCTCAACGCGTTATTCTTTTCGTTTCCCACGAGACCTAGCAACGCGAAACAGACAATATGATTCAAACTTCTTCAGTAAACCGCGTTGCGGCGATAATTTTAGCGCGGTTTTGACACAATGACTTGCTTCGGCGGCGAACGAGCAACCGAACATGGCGGCGCCAGCGTTACGTGTCTCTACCCTGTACGGCGGATGCGTGAATGAAGGTACTCTAGGCTGCAGAGCGGTCGGTCCGTGATGTCACTTGGGACCACGAAAACGCACGATTGAGCGGGGAAAATCAAAATTTAACCTAAACTGTTAACCTAAACTGTTTAATTTCTCAGAATAAAGCACCGTTTGTATCCGGACAAGCGATGGGGGCACTATAAAACACGAAATCTTTCGAATAAAACCAACTTGCATTTTCTCTTCATGGCTCCTTTAATGATAATTTTTTGGAGCGCCTAAGTGTAGCGTGCCTTGAAACACTTTACAAGTGCGTCGTGATTTAACAATAAAGAACAATACTTTCAACTTAACATCACAGCAGCGCATTCTTGGGACACAAACGGAGTACCGTTGTGCTCAAATCTGCATATTGTGAGAACACGTACATACGTGGTTAACGGTGCCGTCTTCACGTTTACATAAGCGCTTTGGGACATCATCGCAATCTCCGCGACGCGAAGATTGCGGATAAACTTTAAAAAGTATCGATCACAATGCCCTTTCCTTATAAGCCGTTCCAATTTGCGATAGTGGATGAGCAGTGAAAAGGTATCAACTCTTGACAAAAGTCGCGCTGGGAGCAGCCATTTCCTCGACGCCATTCCATCTGGTTTACTAATCTCGAATTGGTGGCCGACGTATTTGTTCACGTGGGGAACCGGGTACATCTGCTTTAAACAGCCAGTCTAGACGTCCCGCAAAATTGCACGTCTTCTACATCTCAGGCACCCAAGAGTACGGACTCTAGTGAGCATCCCCACTACGACGCAGAAGAGGGGTAAAATGAAACATGGAGTACCGGATATCGTCAAGTGAAAGCAGTTGCGACGCCAATTGAAAGCAACCAAGCACAGAAACTAACCAGTAAATACATGCACAAACACGAACGCATTATGCTGCCGAGGCAACCACTCATTTAGGCGCTCCTCACGCCTTTGAATTAAATTAAGGAGCAGAGTTACTGCACACTCTGTTATAAAATAAAAATCAACGTATTACAAGACATAAATGAATTTGCAGTAAAAAAATAAACCTGCTGCAAGTTTTCACAATCGCATGCCCGATAAACTGAAAACAAAAAACGTAAAACAAACCTCGCCAAGGAAGAAGCAACAAAAGTGATAACACGACTTTTTCAGTTCCTCTGAGTCTGTATCATGGTTTACCACTAATTCCATACCCTTACAAAGTAGATGTTGAAACTTGAACCGCAAGAAGAAAGACCCCTAGCATTGCAAAACAGCCGGCCATGAAATGCCGGTACCCCACAGATAGATGGAAGCCGGCGCTCTCTCACCGCCCCTTGATGGCGGCCGTAACTGGGAACGAGAAACACACGAGATGGGAGGCTAATCTTTTCTAATCGAGAGGCAGCGAGGAAATAGCAGCCTAAGAGAGCAAACCAAAGACCAATGAAAGAAAACAAAGAGCAAGGCAAACACCACTACCGCCGTCTTGCGGCGAGCCGTAAAAGTTTCCCCGGGACAATTACTAATCGAAACGACTATTAGCTTTCGGCGAGCGAACGGGATCCCTCTTCTTGGCGTAGCCATCAAGCGCCGTATCTTGAGACAGGAAAGGTGAGACTCCATCTTAAAGCAACCATATAAGGATTGCACTAACTAGTATTCTTAAGAAGCCGAGAGAACTCTAGAAAGCGCAAAATAAATAAGAAGGCAAAATTGCGCCTTCTTGGTTATGGCAGCGGGGAAAGAAAAGAATAATAGGGAAGGCTCTTGGAGAGATAGGGGAGGTGATTTACGTTACCGGCATACAGCGCTCGCGGTGTTAACGCAGACATTAAGGGCGGAAGCCGCGGCAGGTAAGCATCCTCAGCCGTGGCTACTTTGCTTCGTCGGCGAAGAGTAGGGGTTTGTTTTGTTGCTCCTTCTGTTTCAGTATTTTGCAATGGTGCTCGTAAAAGGTTTATTTTAGAGAAGAAACATGACGGTTGTGCTAGTGACTTTACGGTAATGATATTTTGCAGAGGTCTATGGTGCTGTTGATGTGCCAAGGGTTGTTCATTGTAAAGTGCTAGTTGCTTAACGCTATTTCTCCTGCAGGGGACGTGTGGTTCTTCACTTTTCGGCATCAAGCCGAACTAGATCGCTGCTTCGTGGTACTTAGGTATGATAGCATACTGTATATTGTAGCGAAGAACAAACTCGAAGAGACAATAATATTGGTGAAAGAGTGAATATAAGTTTTAATAAAAGCTAAACTTGTGCCTCACCAAAACAAACGCCCGAGCACCGCTGCCCCCCAAGCACTTTCTGTCTCCCTGCGTGCAGGGGTTCTTCCTCTGTAGTTGCAGTGGCTGGTTGAACCTCGTTCTTCACAAGGCATCTTCTTATGGTTTTGTTATGCCTGGTCTGGCGCGTGCCGTTGGCCATGTCGTGGCAGTATATGTATGTGACTGTATAGAGAGGAAAGCAAAATGTGCACCAATAAAAGTAAAGCAAAAAATACCAACGTCAGTTCTCTCAAGCAGCGTCTTGGGCACTAGAAGAAGGGAGCACAACTATTTGTAGCTCCAGAGAGCTTCGCTCATCCTTAGCGTCAAACATTGCGGAAACCCAAAAGCAACTTCTACCCCATTCGTTCATATAACTAACACAGGTTAGCGTTGAACACCGCATGCCAACCACGTCCTTCAGGAGCGGTCCCTGTTGAACTTGCTAGTTCCAATCTTGTATGCCTTTTACAATATCAATATATTCGCTTTCGGAGCAATGCACACAACACATCGCGTTTAAAGTCCAAGATTCATCGCCCTCGCGTTCGGAAGCGTTTGTTGCAGTGTTAAACTCGCCCTCCGCTGTGCGGCGATCTAGACAGAGAAAACAATTCTCACGCCCGCATTCAAAGGCTAGTTTACGAAGCGTAGGCATGCGCGCGAAGCACTGAGATTGACGCACATGTGTTCTGGGCATGCGCCGACATAACCCATCTGTTTGTGGCGTCCGCTCCTCTTTAGCACACGTGCAATTGAAGGGCATTCGTATTAAGGGGCCACGAAAATAAAATAGAACCTTCCACTAAGCTTTATTTATTCCACGAAAGACGTTTATTTACGTAAACAAAGTGTATTACTGAAAATCTTTTGAATTTTGCGCTTCTGAGATTTATAACGTGCAGGGGTACAAAGTTGCGCCAGCATTACAAACACACGTATGTGTTAACAGCATGTTAACATAAACTTGATACAGCCAAACTGAACAAGAAGCCGCCTTACAATACCCAAGTCATGTTTCATTGTGGCGGCTTAGGCCAATGGCCACCAACCACAAAAAAAAAAGTTCTCTATGGCGTCATATAAAAATCGCCGGAAAGTGACTGGGGATTCGTCACAGCTATACGTGGTCTTTATATATCATTTTTTTAAGTTTGCGACATAATTGCTATAATTTTTATCCACACAGAGAAGTTTTTTTAAGGAATCAAACTTTTATGTTGTCTGTATGGCCGCATAACTACGCCTGCGCTGCAACAAAAAGCCTTTACGCTGGAGGAGATCTGTATGGATCGAGGAGTGATAAATAGGGTGTTGGGAGAAACGACCTAAATGTGAGACAGAGCTTTGAAGATACCCGCACCAGCTCTTCTTAAAAAATGAATATTAAGATATCAGAAGCCATAAAGCTTTTATCTCCTCCTTGACAGATAAACGGATTATAAGTCTGAGCTGGAACTTTGATTCAGGATTGAAAAGCATTCGAACTTATAGGCTGAATATTCGCTGCGGGTAATTCCATCTTAAATTGTCTGCAAGAAGTACCGACGTAGGTGTGTAGACTTGTTTTACGAGTAGTCGACGCAGCCGCTATATGTTGCTGGGCCGGTTCCAAACCCATTTTTGCGCAACCCAGGTGGCTATTCCGCGTGCCCTTTCAGCCCATGCCATTCTTAGTTACTTCTGTTTTTCGGGAAAAATCTCCGCCTTGTTCGAAGTGTCTATTTCGCCCATGGCGTCTTTATTTGAACGCACATCCTCAATGCACAAGGACTTTCATTTCAATGTACAAGGCCTGCGTTCTCTATTGTGTTTTATCTTGCAGATTTTTATTTTGTTATATTTTTATTACATTTATGCCTGTCCAGGAGCACTGTGTTACTCACAAAAAAACTCGATATTGTTGGAAGTTTAAAAAACAAAGCAGAGTAAATAGCTGTGGCTTAGAACCGCGAAAGGAAGTTCTACGTGCTGAGCTGTGTTCCGGGAGAAGTTCTTCCCATCACAGTGCGACTCTCAGAATCCTTCGTGTTTTTTTTTTTTTTTTTTTTGTTCCTGGACCCTCCGCGCAGGTCTTCTTTGTTTTCGTTCCGTTCTTCCAGAGAACACCCAAATGAACCAGAAAGACAACTTTCAGGACCTAGATAGCCGCACACGACTACTGTATCATTTCCTAACGCTCCGCATCTCAGCCAATTTCGGCTTTATCCAGCGGGCGTTCTAGTGAGCCCAGAATAGGTCGACACGGTTGCCGTCCGACACAACCAAGCAGACGCGTGGCGTAATACGCCTCGTCGTGGTCGCCCTTTTACGCGTGTCTCGCAGGACAGACACCCCGTGAGGACAGAGCAAGAAGGGAAAGATAGTTGTAAGTGACGGGAAACAGGCACTTACACGCGGGAGAATGTTTTCGTTTCTCCAGCCGCCGCGTTAGGCGGCTGGAGAAACGAAAACATTGTCGGTACGAGCCGAGCGAACCATGCTGCGCCATACAGCCGTATCCCAGTCCGTGTAGCTATGCGCTCGTGTTCCTGCTTTGAATTTCAAATGACCAGAGCACCGTCGGCGGTGATGGTTGGTGGCCGCGGTGTTAGCGGGTAGCCATACGTCCGGCGTCGACGACGCGGTGTTGAAATGGCGGGAAAAAGAATTCGCAGCTTCCACACCGTGGTCCGACTACCCTACTTTCCACTTCCTAAAAGAGCCACTACTGGTGTACCTCTACCCTGGTTTCTCCGTCTCCGCCACTCATGCGAAGAAACAAAAGCTGTAGACGTGAAGGTGATGGCGTCTTGCTCTGCTGCTTCTTTCACGCGAACGCGAAAAAACGTGTTTCGCTCAAACACGGAATGGTTTGCCGTATTTGCGACAGCCGTAGAAACAAGCCACTCCCAAGTTGACGAAAGGTATTACACCAAAAAAGGCAGTTTGAGAGGAAGACCTAAGAATAGGTGTCCCGTCGACCAGCCAAGGAATATGATGACAACATTTCCAGTTTTCTAACCCAGCACTGCACTGAAGAAAAAGTAGGCAATCTGAGAACACAAAGAGAATTGGACACAACTGAAGGTGGTGTCGAAAGGCTGTAGAGGTGGGTTAGGCGTATTCATGAAATTACCGCTGCCGTCGTTACGAGGGAAGAGAATAAAATAAACGTTGAAACACAGAAGAGAAAAAGAAAGTGAAGCCAGCCAGGCATGTAGAAAAGCCGTAGCGAGAGATACGGAGCTTCGCGTAGATTATACCCAACGTCGGCGTAATCGAAAACGCGATGGCGTGACGTCATACTGATTGGCATAGGCAAGCTAGGCGGCTTCAACGGCTTTCGAAGGGAACGGCCAATCCCAGAACGGTGACTTAGGACAGGCGAAAGCGCAGTTGGAACAGCGCACCAAATAAAAAAGATGCCCCCCCCCCCCCCCTAAAAACAAAACAGACAAATCCTGGATACCGAAGGATCAACACCGTTCGTGGAACTGTTCATCCATTTTCTGTCAGCTAGACAGGCCCAACGCGCCTTCCCTCCCCCTCTTTTGTATGTTTTAAACCACATACATGCTTTCTTCTCTCTCAGAGGGCGCTTGCTTTTCTTCCCTACGTTTCCCCGTTCAAATGTGCCTCTGTCACGCCCCGTTTATCTGCCAGGAAATTTGTATGCCGGGAGGGCCGTACTCAGCGAAGACCGGCAGGAGTCCCCTAGGCACGTACGCTGCAAGAGACTTCACAATCGCGCTGGGATAAAACAGACGTTGCGGAAGCTTCAGTAAGCACGCGTGCGTGAGGGCGTTGCGGATTTAGGTTTGTGCACCTTGTTTTTGTTCCGTGAAGCCCTACGGTCTGCACTTTCCTAACTTTCAGCTCGCTGTTGTGTAGACTCGTGAAGCAAGGGTTCTGGTTCCTACGGGTTTATCGTCATGTCCCG
Source organism: Haemaphysalis longicornis (assembly GCA_013339765.2). Lineage (NCBI taxonomy): Eukaryota > Metazoa > Arthropoda > Arachnida > Ixodida > Ixodidae > Haemaphysalis > Haemaphysalis longicornis. Next base: position 36,989,788 of record CM023457.1, on the reverse strand, counting down.
TATTGCTCACGTGCGCTCTGGCATGCATTTGCAGTCACGAAGCCACGTATGTTTGTCAGCGCATTTTAGTGGGTTACGAATGGAATTATGTTCCGTGACTAGTTGACCGAATAACGTGGAAGGATTGTGTTCACGCCGTCCATGGACGACGAAATTTTTGGTGTGCGGCCTGATAACATAACGCGTACAGCGTAAACATTAGGTATCAATCGATGGCGAACGGTAGTCAAACGAGAGAAATAGACTGGACATACTAGCTGATTCGCAATATTCGCTGTTTCGATAAGTGACGGGCAGAAAGATAAACTGATGTCCTTGGAACACTCGGAAACCCGTGCGTAAAGAGATATTTGTGATGCAGGTTGTTTTTCTGGATGAGGAGGTTAAAATTTACCGGGCGGACAAGAGTAGAGACGATTTGGCTACGGACAAGGACCAAATTATATTGACGGGGCAAATTAGAAAATAACGGACACAAATGAACATCCAGCTAATCTAATGACAACAGTCCTATGGTAGCAAAGTCCCCTGCGAGAAGTCCCACTCCAAATTGTTCGCGCTCACGTGTAGGTCGCAGTTGGTGAGTTGACTCGGTGCGCAAGGCTCGGTGCGCTGGGCTCGGTGCCCTTGTCGATGCCGGTGCTGTGCCCGATGAACAACACGTCGTATTCGGCCCGGGTGTTCCGTGGACAGACTCGACTGGAAGAGACCAGGTGTTGCTCGGTCTCAAGATCTCCTGAGCGTTGATGCCCAGCTGAGAGCTTCCAGCAGGAATGTGCGGCTCCGTGACGAAGACCCCCTAGGCGTTCTCGCCCAGCCGAGAGCTTCTGGAACCACCTGCTTCCTGCCTCCAGCGCTCGCCACCTCTTCTTCCTCCTCCTCTTTCCCTCTCGCGCCCTTCTTCGGCCTTCGCACACACCTCGTCTTCCTCGCTTCGACCTGCCGACCCCTGTCCGGTGAAGCAGCGCCTCCTCACAATTGCCCCCATCGAAAGAAGTGTTTTGGGGAAAAAACACTTCCGGTGAAAAGTCCGTCGATGGTCACAGTGGAATGTCCAGTCAGCTTACACGCAAGGCACCACGTATCACCACTACCACCAGAACACTTCACGTCATATAGTAACACTTCCAAAACACTGCATAACAATGAATCCAAACAGCACACAATCAAACTCAAATACAAGTACTTATAATACAACAAACTGCATCTCCTAAGTCACGGCTTACACAAACCACCCAAAATAAGTAGTGACTAATAGAACCAGAATTATTCCAACCAAACTAAGGAGTCACGGACGTTTTAAACAATACCAAACAATAATTAAACTACCACCGCGCAAAACCGTCCAGCACTGTATACGGTTGGCCGTCGTTCAAGGTTGCTCGAGTAGCCCGCACACAGTTAACAGAGTACAACCTATGAACCTAACATGCAACAATCTACCAGTTTTCTTTCCTGAAATAATTTTCAAACCTGTTCCTCTCGTTTAGGCATGAGATTTCTAGCCATGTCGAAATCGTGTCTTCAGTCCCGTTTGTTCACACGTCACTTCATCTTCACCTTCTTCCGACGCGTCCACTCCGCACCCTTAGGGATGCGATCCCTTTTCTTCTGAGAGCGAGCTCTTCTGGAGCACCTAAGGCACGAAGCCTGGCTCAACGGTTCCGCTAGAAACCGGCGCTTTACTAGCTCGTCCACTACCTTTCGCGCGCGAGCGATTCTTCGAGCCCACTTGTAAGCTCGCACGCGGCGGGGACAATTCAGGTAGTAGTTCGCCAGTTTGCGTTTTCTGACCTCCCCGACAGTGCAGATAATTATTCTTTCCTGTTATCTTGAACCGTCGCCTGCATGTCTGTTTCTTTCTGTGCGCTATTGGCACGAATTGCTTATTTGGCCTGCATTTCAACTCAGGTCGACTCTCGCCTGTATCAACAACACGACGCTTTGACCACTTGACCTCCCTCTTATCCGCAGGCTTGCTGGAGGGTGCACACTTATGCTCCAAAAAATTTGTTACAGCTTGGTCCCTCTGGGCTTGCAAAAGCTTTTTACCGGGCCCCACGAGCTCGTGCAGTGAGTCCCTCTCTTTTTTTCGAAGCTCTTTATCTACCCCCAAGAGCTTCCCTGCACGCTGCAAGGATACCTCCATGCCACACTCAACACGTGCACCGTTTCGTGCCTGGAACAAGTCTTTCACCTGTACGTGTGGCAGTTCGAAATCTGTTCTTTTTTCTTCCTTTCCGCACGCGGCCTCATCACTGCCACTGACCCGCATGCCCTCTGTCGCACGTGCGTGGAGTTCCAAACTCTTTTTCCATCCTTTTTCGGAGACGCGGCGCTCTCTGTCTGCAATTTTGAGATCTAAAGCTAGAGTCGCGCGCTTGTTCTCTTGCAGCTGTATTTCACGATCTAGCTCGTCGCGTTCGAGCTCAAGCCTGCGAATTTCGGCTTGTCTCGCGAGCGCTCTTTCTTGTCTCGCATCCTGTCTTTCCTGTCTTTTCTTTTCCATCTCTCTCTCGACCCATTCCTTCAGCTCACTGCCCACCAGGCCTAACTCTTTTCCCACTGCGAGCAATTTGTCCATGTCCATTCCGGCGCCAAGTGCTCTCCTCTCCGCCGCGAAAATTCCCTCCTCGACTCTCTGGAAGTTACGCAGAGAGTCCTGTCGCGGACGCCATTTTTGTGATGCAGGTTGTTTTTCTGAATGAGGAGGTTAAAATTTACCGGGCGGACAAGAGTAGAGACGATTTGGCTACGGACAAGGACCAAATTATATTGACGGGACAAATTACAAAATAACGTGCACAAATGAAATCCAGCTAATCTAATGACAACAGTCCTATGGTAGCAAAGTCCCCTGCGAGAAGTCCCACTCCAAATTGTTCGCGCTCACGTGTAGGTCACAGTTGGTGAGTTGACTCGGTGCGCAAGGCTCGGTGCGCTGGGCTCGGTGCCCTTGTCGATGCCGGTGCTGTGCCCGATGAACAACACGTCGTATTCGGCCCGGGTGTTCCGTGGACAGACTCGACTGGAAGAGACCAGGTGTTGCTCGGTCTGAAGATCTCCTGAGCGTTGACGCCCAGCTGAGAGCTTCCAGGAGGAATGTGCGGCTCCGTGACGAAGACCCCCTAGGCGTTCTCGCCCAGCCGAGAGCTTCTGGAACCACCTGCTTCCTGCCTCCAGCGCTCGCCACCTCTTCTTCCTCCTCCTCTTTGCCTCTCGCGCCCTTCTTCGGCCTTCGCACACACCTCGTCTTCCTCGCTTCCACCTGCCGACCCCTGTCCGGTGAGCAGCGCCTCCTCACAACATTGTTTCGAAAAAACGAAATGTGGAAAGACTGCCTGCCTGAAGCTTTTGTATGATACAGAACCTCTGCCTGAAATTCTTTTACAAAAAACCTGGAAGCAGTTTATTATCGCCTTCATGGATCCACTGCATTCACCAAAGCCACACTGCTCGCTTTGGCCCCTTGCGTGAGCGGTTAAAAGTAAGCCTCCAGATATCATTGTTTTACTCCCTCGAACAAGCCAAGCAGCTAACGTGGATATTTAAAGGTCTTTCAGGTCTCACGCCCTCCCCTTCATTATCTCTGAGAGGACTATTTTGTGGTCCAGGTGAGCCAAATCCCATCGTTACGGATCGCAATATCGCCATTTGAGAGTCAGTCAGTGGCTGGGTATCAGTGAATGAGCATCTGCGCACCGCCTGGCCATACAGTGATAAGATACAGATTATCTCATTTCACTAAAAGATGTCCCCTTCACTAAAAGATGTCCCAGCCGTGCGTCCAGAAATCTTATCAGAGCTTTTGAGTCAACCAACCGGTCTACGGAGAAATGCATCGTTTTTTTGGCAGAACGCCATTGGTACCACCAAGAAAGCTTTCCCTTTAAAAGGTCTCCCTTAGAGGGTGTTAACGCCGCCGGCATAAACGTTATGACCCACTGTTGAGCGTTGTCCAAGCTATGTCACCGAGGAGCTTCTCGCTCGCCCGCAGCAGTGGGAGAAACCGAAAGGGATACGTTAACACGATGGCTTCAGTACTTTTGTGAACAAGTAAAAAGAGGTCGTAACGTTTCATTCGAAAGTAAATGATGACTAGTAACCACCAACGGAGATAATTTGTGGTGCGACGCTAGAGAGTCCACGATCGAAGATTGATTGATTGTATTCATTCATTCATTATTCATTCATTCATTGATCGAGCGATCGATCGATCGATCGATCGATCGATGATTGATTGATTGATTGATTGATTGATTGATGATTGATGATTGATTGATTGATTGATTGATTGATTGATTGATTGATTGTAGGGTTTAACGCGCCGACGCAACACAGGTGACGAGGCGCGCCGTAGTGGAGGGATACGGATTACTTTTCACCCCCTGGGGGTCTTTAACGTGCTCAGAAATCTCGCACACACGGGCGTTTTTGCTTTTCCCCTCCACCAGAAAAGCGGCCGCTGCCACGATCGAAGAAATTTGAGCTCAATCCTTGATTTGTGTGCCTGCCATTTGCTCTACGATGGAACGCCTCCTGCCCCAGACATCAATGTACAGCGCTAAAAACACGCAAGTTCCAAGTGTCCCCATTCACTTCCAAATCAGACTAGCGCCACCATCGATTGCTTCAATAGCGAATCCTTATGAGGGCAATCCTCTGTTCAAACGTCCGTCCGACTCGCGGCTGTGTCGGGTAATCAGGCAAAGATAGCCCCGCATCGAGAAAAAATTAGGCGGCTCCACCTACGTTTATCTTGTTTTTTTGTTCAGTATTGGTACATGGAGTTTAGGTATAAGAAAGGGCAACAAAATAAATTACACTGTCTTAAATATCAATTCTTTGGGGATGCACTAACCGCTGTTATATTAGTAGTTAGAGCTCTCCAACAGCGCACTGGTAATATGCAATGTTTTCTTTAGATTGCACGAAAAACCTAGTTTTAATGCAAGGTTCAATCTTAATCGTTCACCTCGTCCTGCTGATAATGGACCGCTGGAAAGAAAACATCAGACGCCTTAATGTTATTGATGAATTCTCTTTTACCACAACCGTGCTTAACACAAGCCACCCGGCGTAGCGGCGTATGTACCAATTTGTTCCGCCGCACCGTATGGTGCAATAGCTGTGATGTTTAATTGAATGCAGTGAGTTTTATATTCTGAGGTCGCAACTTTGCAGCTTTGTCCTCCAGGTTCAAACGTTTGGCAGTGGAATGCTCGGCTGCCCAGCTTTTCCTGTCTAGATGGCGCCAGTCGCAGTTCCGGTGCTTCTGGTGAGAATGACGCGTTCAATTGGGAACTTGTTAGGTAAGCTGAAATTCCAACACCATGACAAGTAACACGCAAAGCTCACGTGAGCTTTTCGTAACACGGTGAGAAATGAGTGGTTTCGAATTATAGGATTTATTTCAATATGTGGATATCCATTTTATATGTACTACTCCAAAAACTGCCCAAAAAGTCGGATTACTCAAGATTACATAAATGTGTTCATCCGCTAGTCTAGTTATTTTTATAATGGCCTATAAATTCTCTCTTATTTATTCCAGATACATATCATCAGAAATTGGGGTACAAACACAACCGTGAAATTTCGTGCGGTATATTTTTCTGCCACTAGCTGGTTTCCCACGCCTCTACGACAAAAAAATTCACATACTAACAACTTCAGCTTTCCCCCGAAACACAGTAACAATATAACGGAGGCCATACTGCGGCAGTTTGGCAAACGCGGCTTGCATTTAGCACGTCTCTAAAACAATGTAGATTGTGTCGCTAGATAAAATATAACCGTACCGCGACTGAGGCACGATCTTCCGCAAGGGCGGCCATTTTGGCGTTCATCAGTGTTGCAAAATTGCGGCTTCAACGGCTGACCCACTAGCTTCGACCGCGTCGTTTGTCAACAACACTGCAAAAGATGAGAAAAACAGTAACTTAGGGGCACGGAGCAAGAATATATAGTAGGCGAAACAGCCCATCGCAACAAGCGCAGGCGAGCGACCAGATAATGTAACAATGGAAACGAAGGCGGACTGCAAAGCTTCGTAGCTGCGTCGGAGAACGACTACGTAGCGGCACCTGTTGGAAGAAATGATAGCGGCCGCAATTCATTCCGTAGCTGCACATTGAAATGCCCACTGGGGCGGGCGCGCATATTCTTCACCCGCGGCCAACGCCGTGAAGAGAAAACAAAAGTTTGTTTTATTCGAAAGTTTAGGTGTTTCATAGTACCCAAGCGCTTTCCGGAAGCAAATGATGCTTTATTCACTGAAATAAGGCAATTTAAGCCAAAATTTTAAATCTCCCGCTAAAATTGCACATTTTGTCACGTGAACAATGGCGTCATAGAGCCGGTCCATGAAACAGATACTTAGTATGTCGACTTATATAGCACCCACACGCGGGAGTCGACCGAGACGGCGGCCATTTTAAAAATACTAGTAAAACCTAGTGACCCGCAGCCCTAGTCATGGAATCGCCTGATCCGGAGAACAAAAACTCTCGCCGAGGAGCGTCGGGCTTGCATTTAACAACCTCACACCACTTGAACGCTCAATGCTTCTAATTGCACGAGCGCAAGAGTTGTGGGATACGCGGTGGACGGGAAGCGACCATTCCGCGATAGCCACAACAGACGAACGCCCAGCCGTCGGCACCGCTGCCTCGTCAGCCCCGTCGCGACGGACGAATACAACTGGTACGTATGTGCCGTATTTTCAATTTCAGTGCAGTATCGCTTATGCCAGTTGGCCGGTGTCATGTATGGAAAGCCGTTCGGTCGAGCTCTCTGCTACGACCAGAAAGATTCGAGCGTCAATGCGCGGTGTGTACGGCAATTTTTTCCCCACGGTCAGAGCGCTTTGGCGGCGATTTGACGAGTCGGCGACGAGCGCCAGATGTCCGGGTCCCTGCCGTAATCACTTCCTCGGAAATGAAGCGAGCACACTCGTACTTCCTTTAGCTCTCTTTCTCCTCCGTTGCAAAGTTCACAAAACGTAGCCACTTGCTTCGCCGAGGTTCGTCGTTGGGCAGCACATGAAAGGAGATCTCACCGGCGGGGATGTCGCACTCCCTCGACGATTTGCCCGTACTACATGGGCATTTCAAAACACACCAACGAAATTTCATTGTAAGTACTCGAACAAACTGAAGTTTTCAGTGGTTGTAAACTGAAACGAGCTCGTAACGACAGCAGCAAGCCAACACGACCTCCATACCGAAACCTGTGCGACGAGTGGCACTATCTCGTTGCTGCTCTGTGTTCCTTACTCCCCTTGTTTCTATTTTTACCTTTGCTGGTTGGCGATATGACGGCCAACCTCCTGTGAAGGGATTACGATACCAAGCAAGGTCGCGGCTGTGCGTGCTGGGACGGTTCGTTGGCCCCGAAGAGCCTTGAACCCGAAAATTCGTCTGCGCGACGGTGGCGACGGCGAGATGTCGATTTCGGCTGGCGGTAGTTTCGTACGCATTGGCATACATGCTTGCGTGTTCGTTCGAAACTTCAACCGTTTACTCCACCGTTCTTTGTCATAAAAATATTGTGCAGTATGTTTCACGGGCATTTAGCTCGCTATGCAAACTGTAAGCCCTGCCTAACATGCGTTTGCTTTTGCCGGCCTCCGCCAATCGCAGAGCAAAATGAGCTGGTGGGTCGCATGGTCATTTCCTTTTTTCCTAATTATGTAGCTTATTTGAGCGAAGTTTGCGTTATAAGTGGTGTCGTTATGGTCTAACGAGGCAATCTTTCGATGAACCAAACTTGTGTTTTTCTCTTCATGGCTCCTTTAATGACCAGCTCTTGTGACATTATCTGGCCGCGCTAGGAAACCCCGCTTCACCTCATCTTACTCTTGCTCCGTGCTTAGGGCAGACTTCTGCTGCTCAAATGCTGCTACACGCATTATCTTCGATTGAAGTTCGGAATGACGTCAGTCGCGCGCCGCCGCAGAGCAGAGAGGACAAACTATACACCATTTTCCTTGCTAGATGTGGGCGCCGCCATTTGCTTTTTCTGACCGGACCTGGCGCCGTCTATGAAGCGACCGCCGAAACCTCCGCGCTGGAGCTGTTAAGTGTTCCGTTCTTTCCGTGCGTCTGCTCGGTACCCGTGCATTACCGAGTGAACCGTAGTGGTTTGGCGTTAAGATAGCGGTTGCAGGGCTTGTGTGTGTGTGTTCTGTTTTGTTTTCATCATATGTGGACGGATTTTAGGTTCGAATGTGCTACCAGAGCGGAAAATGCCGAATCCTGCTATTGCGATCAGCAGTAGCACTGGTGGTGGTGGTCCCGGTGGTGCTCCGCAGTTCCGCGATGCAAACGTGCCTGTATGGCACCGACTGACATAGAAATCGATATCGGGGAGTAAATACGTGTTTTCAATGCCACCGTGCTTGTTATGTTCACCGATTAGTCATGTTTACCGAAGCGCGCACAGCATATGTGGTCACGGTGATCCGTGCTCGCGATGGACTTTCGACGAGGCGATTGTTACGCTGTTGACATTACAATGCAATATAATCTTTCTTAACTACACTTCTGATGGTTACTGACGAAACAAAGTTACCTGGGCGGAAAAATAACACGACCGCGCAACCAGTCAAATTATTATACGAAGGTTGAGCAGAAGGGTCGACGTTCGGGCGAGTTAATATTGGTTGATCATGATCGTGATCATGATTGACCTAACTCTGCGCAGCGCATGTGGCCTGTCGCTCGGAGCCCACCTTTGTGAAACCGCTGCTTGCACCACAAAAGCTTTACGCGACCAGCAGTAACTTTTGTAATTGTAATACTTTAGATTCCGTGACAACGCAAAAGGATTAAAAGCTTTTCCTTTGACCGCGTTGTGAGCAGGTTGAGCTATTTTCCAAATGCAGTGTTCACGCGTATCTTGAGCTGCGTTTCACATTGGGCTGCCTGCTTATCCTGCTATCGACTAGTAGTGTGAGATGGAGAAAGTTATTCTTTCATATTGTTTGGCAGTGTAATGCGTTGGCCTGAAAAAAAGTAAACAAAAACGCCGTGATTTTAAAGGTTAGATTAGATGAAAAGGGGATTGTTTAATGCCAATCGGCTGTAATGACCAAACAATATATGGTATTTTAAATTGACTACAAGAACCAGAAGTTATTGTAATGTTGTATTGTATCGGCGCTCGTGAAAGATCCCCAGGTGGTCAAAATTAACCCGGGGCCCTCCAATACGGCGCGCCTCATCGCCCATGAAGTGTCGGGGCGTTAAACACCATAATGAATCAATTAATCAATCAACCAATCAATGAATGCTCTATTGTAAAGGATAAAGTTGCTTCTAACATTTCAGGGGGTTCCGTTCCCTGTCGCAGCTTTGCGTGTGATAAATAGATTTTGCTCCGTCTGCTTGCCGTCCATGTGCACCCAACAAATCCTGTTGGTCGTTGGTACAAAGTCATTGAGATTTATCAATGGCATCCAGCGATATCTCAACTCGGTGTGGGTTGGGAAGCGATGAAGCAAAAACACGCCGCAACCGCACTGCATTTTCTCCAGACAGTGTCGTGCACATGCGTTCTGTCAGCGACTGTTTCTCGCTTTCTCTGGTTGTTCATTAACCCACCATCGCGCAGTGCTGACCAAGCGACGTTTGCGCCTTGAACGGCATCGCAGCATTGGCTAAAACAGTTAAAAGTTCCGCAAAAACTACGCACACGGTGCGAAATACTCCTGAACTACGCAGCGGAGCACACCGCGCCGAGCGATGTTAGCAGACCAACGCGCACAGGCAACGCTGGTCGGCCGCGGAGAGAACTGGTTTGAGAGTATTTTCCTCCTTTCCCGGCTGCTTATGGAAAATGGTGCATAGCACTACCACAGTTGACAGACTAAGGGCCCTATTCTCGACTCCACAAATTCCCAGGCAATTCGCCATGTTTTTTTTTGAGTATGCACAACGTAAGCAATCAGTGACGTTTTGCACTTGTAGCTATGACTACATGCAGTGCAATTTCACGTTCACTCATAAAGATCGCAACTAAGGTATCAAATATTGCCCATAAAAGATTTAAAAACCCTTGCATGTAGTATAAAAATTTTTGATGGTAGCTGAGTTTGGCAACGGAGACACATTTCTGCAAGTCAAAATCGGCGTCAGCACCGCAAGGCGATCGAGTAACGTTGATCCAAAAGTGAGCGAAAGGGGGAGTTGAGCTAAAAAACATCACCAATCTTTTTTTTACCGTGTCTATTTCTTTCTTTCAATCGCTTTTTATAACGCAGTTGGCTCTCTGCTTTAATGAAAGCTTTGCGGCATTATCACCTTTCCGGCCGCCGCCGCCACGCTATCGTCTGCAGCTATGTTACAAAGTTTATGGCGTGATCACATAAAAAGACGGCCGCGACCATCGCTTGTACGACACGTAACAGTAGCGAAGCGCTACGACTGATAACCGCGGAGCGTACCGATGTCGCCGATTCACTTATTCGTCAAGCTCAACTTAAAACAGAGCTGTAATGAACAAAAGAGCCACTTTGTTATTTTTCTCTTGAGTTCCATCATGTGACCCAGCAGCTAACTAGGAAGAGCATGGACAAATACCATGCCTTAGGATCTCTTTGTCATGGAGAGGCTTACGCCAAACACAAAATATTTACTTTATTGCCAAACCTAAAAGAAAATACTTGCACTTTATTTGTATGCTCCATGATCGTTGACTTGGGAACAGTCGAAACGACTATTTGTTTCGGTAGAAAACATGCTTTAAACCGCGCGTCATGCGAAACTGCGCCTCCTGGAAATTCGCGGACATTCCGCGGCGCCGAAGGTAGGGGACATTTTTTGCCCTATTTCGCGGCAAAAGCAGCCGCCATTTTCAAGCTGTTACGTAACATTACGCCACTTTTACGCAAGCTGAAGTTGCCTTTGTGTGGCGTAATTGTTCCCGCCAACTATTTAAATTACGTCACGCCTTCTCAGCCAATCACTCAGAGGGGGTGTGTATTACAATCAGTAGTGTTGTTGAATAGCAGACAGGCTTACGTTGTCATCTCCGGTGCATTTAGTCCAGTTTTTTATTGCCGGCCAAGAATTATACGCTTTCAGTAAAGAGAAAGAACGCAAACTTTGGAAGTGGTGCCCATAAACGTCATCAAACGTCAAAATGACGACAGCACACACAACCGTTTTTTCAACAGGAAGCGCGCACGTGACCAAAATTGAAAGCCAATCAGAAGGACTTCCGGCAAATTGCCCAATTTCCCGGGAATTTTTGTATTCGAGAAGAATAGGGCCATAACACGCATAAACAACGAAATGGCGGCGCCCTTGAACCTTCGCAGTTCAAACAACTGTCATGTGATGCGAACTGACCAATGATCATGACGGCGGGACAGTACAATAGGAAAAAGGAGTACCGACACTCCGAAATGTTATGTAGTGACACCAAATCTAGATACACGCAAAAACATTTCGCACGTATAAGCTTAGATTTAGTATAACAAAAGGTAACTTTAGTTTTGTGTCCCTACTCGAAGGCACCTTTTGCCAATATAACTTGCTCTATTCCTCTTAGATTGGTTAGTTTGATCAGTCCGACAGTTCTTCGAAATAAAATATTTTCAGATTGACATTTTTTTAGACGTTTCACCCCTTCAATGAGCCTTGAATTTCAAAACACGTCAAAAATGCCCGCTTTCTCACACTTTCCATCATTACATGGTAGGTCCATCACCCGAATGTCCTTTAAGTATACGTCTAAAGCTT